>PVIA01007595.1:0-81411 GCA_004024845.1 Tonatia bakeri | reverse complement strand
CACGCACCCCTGTTTGGGGGCGCGGGCGCCCACGGGAAGGACTCCACCCCCACGACAAGGCCTCTCCTGGTCCGGCAGACTGGGTACTCACTGTTCCCCGTGGGTGCACACAGCTCCTGCGTTTCTGATGTTTTCAACCCCTGACTGGGGACAGAGTCTGCTGGGCTCTCCAGGACGACCTCCGCATCCAGCTGGGTCCCTTCTGGCCTCCTACCGTCAGTTCATTCAATATCTGGATAACTTCTGATGCCCTATTTTCATAAATGTTGCGATATCCGTGGTCTCCTAGTCTGTTTCTCCTCAGATCGGCCAAATTCTCCCCTGCGCACCGGAGAGGGGGATTAAGACTCCTCCTCTCAAGCCGCCATCTTCCCTCCGCAACCAGGGCATTTTAGAGCTGGAAGCTCCCTTAGGAGTCACTTCCCTTACTTACAGGCTAGGATACTCAGGAAGGGACATGGCTGTAACCTCTTAATGACAGAATGAGGTAGAGAACCCGGGTTTCTAATTCTTGGAAATCTTTTCATTATCCATGATATCCTCTTGGAGTTGTTTGTTTCAAAGCTATTTCTATTTACTACTATAGATTATATCCTACAACTATAGTGATAGAGTGGTAACTATGATTTACGTAGCAATTTACCTGTTATCAAAGTAATTTTCACTGTTATTTCCCAGATAATCCTTGAGAGAGATATTATCTTCTACCCTGCTCCATAGATGAAGAAACTGAGTTCAAAGAGGAGGAGAAACTTGCTCAAGGCCACGTAACAAAGACATACTAGTGCTCAGAGTCAAATGCGGTTTCTTTGGGTACAGAATATACTCTTTTTCCATGGCACTGGTCATAAAGGCAGCTAGATACTGTAATATCCAGCTGGTAACATTCTCAAAAGTAAAAGAGTGAGCTATTAATGATGTCATTGGTACAACGGGCATAAAACAGGACCATATTAGACAAACTCGGGTAGAATACGTGGTCAAGCAAGCACACGTCAGATGTGTAAAATGAGGGATATTCTGTTCAAAACAAAAGCCCGGTCTTCGTTTGGGAGAGAGGTGTGGGAACGTTTGAACAAGCTGATGTCAAGCTGACAGGGGAGGGTGAGTAGACATTGGTGAGACACACAGGATCAGAGGTTTGCACAGCAGTGCAATGTGGGTGGAAAAGAGAAAAGCATCCACGTCAGAGGAGCGGTGCAGACCAGGAGCAAGAAAGGGCAGAGCAAGTGTATGACACCGCTCTCCCTCTACCAACTACCAAAATTGCCTGAGAATTGCTGGCCACTGCTGTGTGCCAAGAATTTCTCTTCACAGCATTAGGCAATGAAAATAATAAATGTGTGAAGTCAGCATATGTTAAATACAAGATTAATTGCAAGACTAAATGAAACACTCCTAATGGTACCTGAATAAAATGTAACGATGGAAGAAAAGCCATTTCCTTGCTACCCAAGAAATTGCATTATGGAAATTCCACCATCAGAATGAATTAGTAGATGGCTTAGAACAAAATCACTGCCCAGCAAACAAATGCATACGTTCTGTATCTTGAGTAAGGGTAATATTAACATTACATTTGCTCAGTGTAAAGGAGAAGGACTTGGCATGAGGGAAGCAGGTGGATGAAGGGGAGCTTTAAAATTGGGCAGCAGGAGAACACGCACATGCCCAAGGGAGCTGAAGTCTGTGGGACTGGCTGGATATTCATCTTTGCTCACCGGCCATTTTCCACAGGCTCAGACCAGGCCTGTCTTTGTCACTAACCCTACGGTTATAGAGGTGGCAGACATGCTGGTGACCATTGATGAAAAGACCGAGAAAGCAAACTGCGCTGTCTGCCGGGTGAGCTTCCTCTTTGCAGTTAAGTGGCATTTGACCATCTCTTCTTTTCACAGTACATTCCACAGCCATTTCTGAGAGAGCCCAGCTGTGCTGAGATGGCCACTAGGGGGGATTCCAAGTGATTGTTTGCAGCTCGGGGACATCTGAGAGGAGCTGAGCAAGCCCTGCAACCTTGACACACTCGTTGAGTTACTTTCCAGAAGCACATTCCTTCACCTTTCTCTGACATGGAAAGGAGCAGAGGGAATGGTCACAATCTGAAATGACAGATGAGCAGCACAGGGATGCGCTAATCTGCAGAGGAAATGTTGTCTATGAATTAACAGCCAAGAGACCAAGAGCCTGATGGACTATTGTGAGGCCTCTAAGAAAGCATAGTCAGAATATCCCTGGTGGTGGTCAGATGGGACTTGTAAGGATGGTTGGCATGCCAGCGTTTCTCCCAGCATAGCTAGCAGGGGTTTACATTTATCTTGCCTGGCCACAGTAGCTGAACTTCTAATCTGACACCTCAGCTTTCTTAAGTTTGTTGATCATCAGTGCTCTTCAGACTTTCTGTTTCCCAGGAAAGTAATTGCCATGCTTGTTTAGTGGTTGGAAAACAGAGGAGCCGTCCTTATGAAACCCTCAGGATGTATTGCAAGGCGAATAGGCTTTTCTGCTTGGATCATCTACTGCAGAGCTAACAACTGCACCTTGGTGGCAAAGTAACTTTTATGAACTAGATTTGGAGGGGGAATGAGAATACAGTTGACAAGATGACATCCAGGCAAACATCAGAGGCAGGCTGTGGGGCGAGGAAACCACTTCAGTGTCTGGGAAACTGGAAATGAAGACATGTTATATAGCAGTTTCTTCTCATACAGTTGTATAGTAATCAATCTATATTTCCTCCCCCTTCCTGTTTTCTAAAACAATTCAATTATTGCATTTCCTGATTGCACATTATATCCTCTCTTTTTTTATAGTTGTTTGCCAAAAAACACTAGCAAAATAAAGTTTGGAACATATCCAGGTTCTTTTAAAAGTCTTGCTTGCTTGTGCCTGTCTGTACAGATCCATCATTGACCCTCCCAGTGGGGATCGCCCTGTGTGTGCTCTGTACTTCCATGCTTTTGTACTTGTTGGTATTTCTGCTTGAATTTTCATTAGGTTTTAACTGTTGTGGAGAATTTCTCTCCTTTTTAAAGAATCAACTCAAGCCTCACCTCCTCACTGAGGACTTCCCCAATTCTCTCAGTTTTCAAACATACTACTTCTCTGCTCCCACTGCAAGTGATTCTTACTTCCTTGTCAACACTTAGTGTGTTTATTATATCTTCTCTCTTGGTAGCGTTCTCCTCTGTTGGGCCATTATTCCCTTAAAGGTAGAACTAATATCTTTCTTATCGTCATAACTTAGCATAGTGTCTGGTACACAAAGAACACTCGATGAATGTTCAGTACAACCCATTCACATTTATGGCATTTGTTTTTCCAAGGTTCCTCCACTTCATATCTATATGTTGTATAATTTTTACCTCTACTGAACAATCTGTATAATTATATATTATCTCTCGCTGAAAACCTAAGATAGACGTACAGATTGGTGGGACATGAACACATAAGTGCTACGTGGGATGGATTTACTTCTGAACCCTGCAGTTAACTAACAGTCAGAGGTGAAGAACTGCTGATCTGAAGCTGCGTGGAAAGTAAACCCCACTGAGTTGCCCTTAGTGGTGACGATGAAGATCTAGAAGGCAGATCTGCTGTTGGATCGACTCATATCAGCATCTTTTTTTCTTTCAAAGACAATGTAACTCTTCTCTTTGGCCTCAGAAAGGCACAAGTACCTTAACGCCATCATTAAAAATATGTAGGAAACAGGGAGAAAGTGATCGATTAACACCCTTAAACAATTATTGAGCATCTAGTATAAACCAAATACTGCACCACTATTTATAGATTCAAGATGAATAAGATGTCATCCCTGCCCGAGAGGATGTTATAATGTGTGATGGGTAAACTTTTCATAACTTTACAATTCTATTGTACTTTAAAGGGGGTATCACTATACAGGAGAGTGGGAGTGACTTGCTATAATCAGGGGTCAGAGAAGGCTTTACAAAAGTGGTCACATTTCATCTGAATTTCAAGGAACAAGTAGGAGTTTGCTAAATGAATGGGAGGGCTAGACATTTTGGGCAGAGGAATAGCATGAGCAAAGTTATGGAGGTACCATTGCTCATGATCTTTCTGGGGAACAGAGTATCATGTGATGATGCTGGGTCACTGGGTTAGTGAAAACCAGAAGATGAAAAGAGTTTCAGGAAGTGCCCAAGGGTTTGGCCAGGCCAGTGTTCAGGAAGTCTTGAATGATCTATTCAGGAGTTTGAGCTTCAGTCTCTATGGGACCAAAGAGTGAGATGATCGTGCTGGCATTTTATAGAGAAAAGATAGAAAATACTAGATGATTTCTCTAGACCACTGTGGTTAAAAGACCATTGTTTTTCTGATTTCCAGGATTTTGCTTGTCTAGCTGCTGGTAACCCAGCCTATATCCATGAAACCATTTACTCTACTTAGCAGATTTGTATTTAAGCTGAATTTTAATAGAGTTGTTCTTATCATATGCTTGGAGTGGAATCATATGTGGGCAATAAATTTTGAAATGTAATTCATATACAATTAAAAGTTGCCATCACACCCTTTAACCTTCCTATAAACTACAGCTCAGCATAGTTTCTCAGTTCATTTAGTCAGCAGATACTTATGGAGTGCCAAGATTTGTTCCAGAGACAGTGAGGATAACAGGGAACCGAACAGATGAAGTCTGTGTAGCTGGGCAATTAAATTGTACAAATAAGCAAATAAGTATATAAATTCATTTTCAATTAGTGATATGTACCAAGAAGAAAAATAAAGGGGGGTCAGAAGTGATAGTGTGAAGGATAGAGGGAGGCTGTTCTTTGATATAAACAGCCCTTCCGACGGGGTGATACCTGAGAGGGAGACTTGAATAAGGGAGGAGGGAAGCTGCATTCGAGAAGACTTTCCAGGCAGAGGGAACAGCTAATGTGCGAGCCCTGGGGCTGAAAATGCTGCAGGAGCTGTAAGTAGGTCCAGGTGGCTGGAGCAAGGGATCAAGAAGAATGGTGGCAGCCACCCTCAGAGGATCCAGGAACACATCACCAGGGACTTGCAAGTCTGGGTCAGGTAGGTGCCTCAGACTTTATTCTGTCTCAAGGGAAGTCATTAGAGGTTTCTGAGGATAGTAACATGATTAGATTTGTCTTTTTAAAAGGATTCCTTGGCTGCTGTGAGGAGGTTAGATCAAAAGGAGGCAACAATGGAAGCAGTAGTGCACATAAGAAATGACGATGACAGATGCCAGTTGTAGCACCAGAGTGCTTGAACGTGGCTGGATTTGGACAGAAGTTTGAATTTAGAACCAAAGGACTTGTTGATGGATTGGGTGTGAGTGTAAGAGACAGTAAGGTATCAAGAGCGATGATTCCAAGGCTTTTGGTGAGAGCCAAAAAAAAAGAGGTTTTTATTGAGGAGGACAAGATGGCGAGAAGAGCAGCTGGTGAACTCGGTGAGACCAGCACAACCAGTTTTTCCTGCAAAGTTGGAAATGCTGAGGTTTCTGTAGGCAAGCACCACCTGAATGCATTGCTGTATTTTGGAGCTACATTGAAGGCAACCAAAAATAAATGCTGTGTCTTTAAACATTAAAACCACATTCACTAAAATACCAGTGCTACTAGAGGCATGAGGCTGATTTAGATAACCACAGATCCCCATCCTCCATACCATACTCTCTCATTTTATAGCAAACACATATTGAAGTGAAGTGAAATGGCAGAAGGAATCACCAATAGGCTACAGTGTTTTTCTAACTGTTCCTCCCTCCCACCCAACCTCCTTCCCTCCTCTCCCCTTACTTCCCCCCAACCTCGATCCTTATCCACTCCCCTTGTTACTCACAGAACATTAAATGTACAAATATTACTCCACTGTGAGCTGAACTTTTTCCCTGACACCCTATACTAACTGCCATGGTTGAGTCAGATGTTACAAATGAGGCACTGTCATTGCTCCAGAAAAGATGAAATAAAAGTAAAATGCTGTTTTTAATTTTCAGATGTGCAAACTGACACTTCACTTATATCCATACATTTTATATGTAAATTCAGAACAGACCTACAACCTCCCAAAACAATTTTATCAAGCAGTACCCACGTAAAGTAGACCACTCATATACAGAAAACATGAACACTATCACCTGTGACTGAATTTAATTTCAGCAAACTTGGCACCATATCTATTTATCAGAAAACTATTGTTCAGCTTTATCACATAATATTCTTTCTGACACCCAGACTTTGAGGAGTGCCATACACAATGTTTTCTGGCTTTTTTTCCAGTGGACTACACCTACTGTCACATTCATTTTATATTGGCTCATTGGGGATGTGTTAACAAGGTACCAGACAAGTGATAGGTTTCTGTGCTTCCGTTGGTAATTAGATTTAACAAGCACTATTGCAGGATGCCTCAGGAAACAGAAGTTACTGTGCATGAGGCTGTGTTAGTTTCATGAGAATGTCTTCATTAGAAGTCTCTTTGTACAGATGGAGGAACCTGGATGATGTGGCTGGCACTGTGGATATTCCAACATGACTCATTAGTAGCTTAGTGCCTCCTGATGTATTTCATTTTGAACACTGTCCCTGGCCATTTGGGACGAAAACCATATAGAGCATTCATTTTCAGTTGACCACTTAGGCATACACGTTCTGATCCCTCGGCATTCCGTTCCAGAGAGGGGCTCAGTGAAGAGGAGTGCTTTAAGTAGCTGTCTTCTGGCTGGGAACTGAGCGGACTAATGAATATGCATCAGATAGAGTCCTCATCTGCATGAAGGAAAATGATCTTCTGTCTTGAGGATTATGAAGGAGCCTCTGTCTTTACTCAGCATATTCTAGATGGATACATTTAAACTCATACTCGTATTGTTGCTAAAATATTAAAAAATATAGGTAGCACATTTGGAATATGAAGATAGATTTAGAAATAATTTCTTTTTGGTAAGGAGATAATTACGAATGAAAGTTAATTCATTTTTCCCTAGAAGACACACTGATACTTTACATTAATTTCTCAAAGTGTTAAGTAGAGGAAAGTTAAAATATTAATGACTGCACATATTCTTTAAGCGGATATGGCATTAAAGGGTGTTCTGCACCATGTTGAATAGACATCCAAGTGATCAGAGGAAACAACTCTGCAGTTATCACATGTTTGCTTAATAAATGGTTACTTTTTAGAATGTTAGTCTGTTCTTAAAATGTTTTAATTATAATTTTAAACCAATCTATCTAATTTGGAGTAGAGATAAAATGAAATGACATACTGTTTTAGTTTTATTTCCTTTATTATTCTTGGACTGACATAAAATACCCTCAAAATATTGCTTTTGCACTAATAATGGTGAACATAAACATCCATCAATCTAGCACTCTCCAAATGGCAGGTATGCATATCACTCTCACAAAACTCTTTGAAGCAGATTATTACCCTCGTGTTATTACCCAAGAGGAAACTGAGGCAGAGAGAGATATTTGAAGCAATTTCCCCAAGGTCAAATAGTTATAAATGAGAGAGCCAGAATGAGAACACAAGCAGTCTGCTGACTGTTAACTCTTATATTTTGCTGCTCAAAGGAAAAATCAGTTTTGAACATTAAAAAAATTAACTTGTATTTTGATCAAACTTATACAGGCATGTGATTTAAAGAGGTAAATAAGAAGGCTTTGTAAAGATTAATCCAGTATAGGAAACAGAGGACTCAAAGAACTTATATGTACAACCCATGGACGTGAACTAAGCCCCCCCGGGGGGTGGAGGATGCTGGAGGGTTGGGGTGGGGCCAGGCAGAGGGAGATAAAGGGGGGGAAATTGGGAAAACTGTAATAGCATAATCAATAAAATATATGTAAAAAAAGATTAATCCCCTGGGAAAGTTTTCTCCTTTCCTATCCCCACAGGCCACCACTTCCATGCCTCTAACAGATTCGTTTGGTGTTTCTTTGCCATATCTCTAAATAGCATGTTTCTTTGCGACTTCTTCATATTCCCAACTTTGGTATTTTTTATTGACTTAACCACCACAAAAGACAGGGATTTGGCCATCTCTCACACGCCTCTCCACACATCCTTTTGTTGGGTCAGCGCTCTGTATTTGTGTTGCCATTTCTGTGTGTGTGCTTGATCAATGAATTACTGAGCACATTTGATTTCCTTTCTTGCACAGTGCTTTGTCCCCTGTCATTAGTAACCACCTAGTTTATCATCTTCTTGCTCAAATGATGGATCTACCGTCATTTATCCCCAAACATTCACCAGTTGTATAAATACCCTCAAAGACATTAACCCTTTCATGTTTTCTAATAAATCTCCCCCGAAAGTTGGTTGATTTCTAGGCTCACTATAGCCCATGTCCTGGGAACCTCTCTTCAGCACCAATCTGGGGATCCCCTTGGCCTCTCCCTGGGGTGGTAGCCACTGGGCCTGTACATCATGCACACTCTCTCGGCTTACTGCCCTGGCTGGCTGGAGCACATGTGGCATTAATTACAGGACAAAGTGCAGATAGGGGAAACAAAGCTGGGAGCCTGCTTCTCTGCAATCTACCTTGCTTTTATTAAAGGAGTTATTTAAAAATTGCTTAGAAAATGCTCTGGCACGTAGTAGGCAAAAGATAAGTGTGTAGTAAGTAATTGTGTCTTCATCTTTGATAATTTAAAAAGGTATTGTATTTTACATTATAAATCATTTTTTAAAGAATGCAGGAGGCATTGTTCCATTGTCTTCTAGGTTTACAATACGGGATTTGGTTTTTCAATTTTCTATTTTTTTCTATTACCATATATTTATTATTTCCATGTAATATCCAAGAATTTCTTCCACTTTAACTTCCAACCTTGTCACTGATTATTTTCATCGTTACTATCTTCTTTTATACTTCAAGGTCACTTCTTTTTTTCTGTTTTCTCATGGCATCTTGTTTGTATTTCACAAATGTGATGTAGTTTTTCTCTTAGGATATTAATGATGGCTTAGTGCCCCCCTCTTAATGGGGTCCCTGTGTCCTCCTTATTGTTTCTCTGTGTTAATTAATTTATTTGTTTGGGCTTCTGCATTTTATATTAGAAGTTTCCCTCATATGTTTGAAACTAGCTCTTTGCTCATATGTGAGACCTGAACTATAAAGCACTCGGCAGAAGTTCTGTACAAATGGGCGTGTGATGGTTGACAGTGGAATCCAGCGTAGGGTGATCTGGGTCATTCTCTGGGGAATTCTCGATTGTCAATACCTGTAAATATTTTATTTTTAGTTTGCTGGTTTCCTTAGAAAATATAGTTCTGAACACCTTCTGAACACCAGGGAATCTAAACTCATTTTTCAACATTGTATTTTCTATGGAAACTTATTTCCCCTGAATTCAATGTTGAACTTTCACTAAATCGTGCATGGCATTCCCTTGTGTACCCCACACATGCCCCAGTTTCCCCTCAGTTGGTGGAGGGGCAGTCATGTAACTGAGCAGGGGATCTGGTGTTACTTTTTGGTTTTTAATTCTCACCAGAGGATTTATTTATTGATTCTAGAGAGGGAGGAAAGGGGAGAAGAGAGAGAGATAGACAGACAGATAGACAGTTATCAATGTGAGAGAGACACATTGAGCAGCTGTCTCCTGTAAGCATCCCAGCTGGGGATCAAACTCACAACCTAGGCATGTGCCCTGACCCAGAATCAAACCTGCAAACTTTGGTGTATAGGACAATGCTCCAACCAGCTGAGCCACCTGGTCAGGGCCTCAGTGTTACTTCTTAAAGAGAACTTCAACCTACCTTTACCTGCCACTCTTGGAAAATATCTGGTTTGCTCATTCCTGAGCCTTTTTGCACAAAACAAATTGCGTCTTAACTTTTCTTACTCTTTGTGGTTAACCTTTTTCAGATCCCAAAACTCAGTCATCACGCCCTCATCTGCTTCCCAGCCTCCACTTTTGTGGTCTCCTGTGTCATTTTCCTTATCCTTGTAGGTTTACAATCTTTAAAAATCCAAAAAACTTAAGTCTAATTTAATGGGATTTTAAGAAGGAACACATGCAAATGCATGCATTTCCAAGCATCTTTACTTGGAAATTTGTTTGTGGATAGCTTTAATTTTGTATAATTACAGTTTATCTGTTCGATGCCTCACAGCCTACCATGGTGATTTGGTTTTGTGTGAGACCCTTCCTTTCGTTCCCAAGGATAGGAGTGGCAGCTGAGGTAGCACATGGAAACATATAAAAGCACAGAAGAAAAGACAGCAGGGTGTAGGGAAGAAGCACAAGCTTAGACCATAGCTGGTGTGGCTCAGTTGGTTGAAGTTTGTCCCATAAATGGAAAGGTCACCATTTTGATACTTGGTCAAGGCACATGCCTGGGTTATGGGTTCAGTCCCTTGTCAGGGTGCAGACAAGAGCGAACTGGTTGATGTTTCTCTCTCACATCGATATTTCT
Organism: Tonatia bakeri; assembly: GCA_004024845.1. Lineage (NCBI taxonomy): Eukaryota > Metazoa > Chordata > Mammalia > Chiroptera > Phyllostomidae > Tonatia > Tonatia bakeri. Next base: position 71,004 of record PVIA01007595.1, on the reverse strand, counting down.
CTCCCTCTCTTTCTCTCTCCCTTCCCTTCTTTCTAAAATCAATAAGCATGTCCTCAGGTGAGGATAAAAAAAAACAGCAGAAGCTTAGGGGGAAGAGGCCAGGGTTTGAATCTTCTGCTGACTTAGCAGGAGCTATAAATCCACTATGAATATCACTTTCCTTATTTACTAATCAGTGAGAATAGCACCTACCTCACGCTGCCTTTTGGAATGGAGGTAAGGTGTTACCTAACACAGCTTGGGTGTGCTCCCAGCAGAGCCCATTTTCCATCTCGAAGGAGGGGCGAGTGTTGGCAGGCGGGGCTGTGGAGGCTGCAGGGAATCCATTCCAGAACGTTGGCAAACATAGCTGGCTTCAGAATGCTGTCTCTAATTCCCAGATTCTGTAGTTGCTATAATAACCTTATTATAAAAATTGGCTCACACTGGCTTAACCAGTGTGGAGTGTTCTCAGGACTATGATTTTGGGCAAATTGAAAATGGAAACATTTGGGAAAACCCACAGTGTATGGTTGCCTGAGTCGGTGTCAGCAGTTGTGGGGAGTGTGTGTGTGTTTGTGTGTGTGTGTGTGTGTATGTTTTGAGCTAAAAACTGAGATTGGCTTAACAGAAATGACTTGACTCCTGCATCCAGTCATTATAGGAAGAAGAGATTCTCTGGCCATATCCTGGTCAGAGGAACCCCCCCAAAGTGTAAAAAGTGAAGAAAAGTATTATGATCGCACTTGTGAATGAATAGTTCTTGGAAGACCGCAGCCCTCCTCGACTCAGAGAGAGAATCTAGAGTGGCGTAGGCAGGGCCTACGTAGTAATAGAAAAAGTGCTTAATGGAGTTGTTCGTGTAGCTGTAAAATTTATTTGCAAGGCCTTTAATCGACCTGTGACCTTGAGTCTTCACCTGTTTTCTTTCTAAGAAAGGCTGATGTTGCTGCTTAAGCGTCAGTTTGTGACTAGACCATAAACTCCACTGTTCCTGACAAAAATTAAACAAACAAACAAACAAACAAAGTAAGATAAATCATGAATAATGTGAACTGCCAACCCCATCTTAACAACCTTTGAGCCGGGGGTGTGTGGGGGAGGGGTAGTGTTCCTTTCCTAAGTGTAAACTGTATCCAGAAAACTCTGCTCAGCGTAGAAATAGTGTAACTCTTCCTCAAACATGGCCTTTTTCGGTGGATTTGGTATTGCACAATATGTCCTTTGGAAAGCGAGGGCCGCATTCGTGGGTTCCTGTAAGTCTGGCTCTCCACAGCTCCCTCTGAGCTGCGTGTCTGTCAGCTCTCCGTGGGTAGTAAACAGTGATGGAATGATGGGGAAAGTTGTTAATTGGGCACAAGAGGAACTGGAGCACATTAAATCTCTCCGCATTGATCTTTGTGGGAGTCATTGATAAAATAGTGCTCATAATCAGCTGAGTCTGTAGAATGTGAACTGGATTTCAGGAACTTTCTGAGAGGGAGAGTGTTTTTAAAATTTTGCTTTTATTAAGGTAAAGCATTAGTCAAAAGTAGTCTTAGTCATTGAAAATTTATTGTTTCTCCTTTGTAGAGTGCACGTTTCCCCTTTTAAAGCAGTATCTTTCAAAACCTTGTATTTTTCTTTCAAAACCTTAAATGTTTCTCTGCTGCCTTCAGGGTATCATGAATTTTCTTAGTTTGACATTCCAGTTTGTCTGTCCTCTGACCCCAATTTACTTTTCCCATTTATCTGCCACCGTTTTCCTGCATCAACCCTTCCTTTCAGCTGAACAGGAGTGCTTAGTGTCCCCTACAGGCCTTTCAGTTTCGCCTCCATCTCAGAAATCTTCTCCTTTCCTCTGCACTGATCTGCCGCTAGCCCTTCTGCAAGGTCTGACAGAAGGCTGTTCCTAATCCTCATAGCCCAGGTACACAGTCAGTGCATCCTCCAAACTTCTCACGTCTCAGCTAAGTCACTTGGGATCCATTTAGCAACCACCGGCAACTCACATTCTGCCTAGGTATGTTTAGGTTAACTCTGCCCAGAATGTAAGCTCCTTGAAGGCTGCAGGTTTTACGTGTGTTCCATGGAATTTTCTCTTTCTGAAATTAGTAGATTCACTTACATGCTACTTATCTGTCTATCTCTCTATCTGGTATTTTCTGCTGCCTACTCCCACTGGAATATAAGTTCCAGAAGATGTCATGAAACTTGCCAAGGTCATAGAAGTCATTCATGGTGGGACAGTTGGCTCTGGCACCCATGCTGTCAATCACTGACCTACACAGCCCCACGGAGATGGTCAGCACCCTGTCATTGCCCCTTCCAGTTTTATTTAACCACTCAGCAAGATACGGACACTGCCGACCACTCGCTGCTTGAGTGTTTCACTTCTTTTGCCTTCTGTGACATTTTGTCTCCATTTCCCACCTGCTACCCAGATTATTTCTTTTCTAGTCATCTTCCTTTAATAATTTAAGTATTGAGGACGGATGATATCCCAGTTTTGTCATCATTTTTCTGTGCTTTCTCTACAACCATCTAACCAGCCTAGTAGTTTGTGACCTTACAGGCATGACACCTTGCGGTGTTCCCGTCGTCGTGACATATGTCAAAACCACTCACTTCCTCATAAACAGTAAGTTTCAAGCACTTGTGAATGATTGACTTTTTTAAATAATTAGACTCTTCTGAAAATTACTGTTATGAGGATGTCACAGTCACTCATTTGCATTTTAATAGTGTGTGCTTGCGTGTGAGGAAAGGTGGAATTAGAGTGAGCTGGGAGTGAATTGCTCACAATTCATAGCCTATTATATGCTGGCTGAAAATATCCATGAACTATGGTTACTGATGTGTCATTGATAGTTACAGCAAGTCTGAAATATTGTAATTTGTAAACTGTGGATTTAAGTTGTGTTTGCTTCTTTGGTGGGATACATTTTGGATACAATTGGATACATTGCTTCATGGACACATTTTCACTGAGGAAGAGAGATGAAGAACACATGTGCATACATCTGTATACGCATGGCCTAGAAATGAGAATGAGGCTGTAGTTACAGTTTCCAAATCAAAGGCAACGTGGTCATCCAAATGAAATTATTTATATTAACATCATGACTACATGGAACTATGACATGCTATACTTTTTAACCATAAAATATCAGTTATTTTTACCTGTATTAGCACATGCTTACTTTGTTTATATTACCTATATAGGCCTGAATTTGATTTTTAAAATATTGATTTATACCATTTTTATATTACATTAATCATATTTATTCATTCTCAAAAAATGACATTTTGTGATTATTGTATAAATGATTTTACTCATCATTTGTTGGTAAAATGTTTTCATAAATATGACCTATAAAAGCAGCATGGGAACTCTGCTTTATTTGACCAACTACTTTTGTTCATGTGTATGTGTGTGTGTGTGTGTGTGTGTGTGTGTGTTTGGTTTTCATTACAATCTGAGTATACTCCGGGGAGTGTGTCTCATATGAAAGCTATTCATCATCTGTCATAGCAGAAGAAAAGTTGAAAACCTCGGCTCGAGGCTATTTTATATACTCCTGTGTGGTGAGCTCTCTCCCATACGTGGATGACTTCTGAATCTATATCATCACCCACAGTTCTTTCTCTGGACCTGCAGACATATATTAAACTACCCGCTACCCACTGGGCATTTTTATGTGTATCTTCAAACAGGCTCCCAAAACATATCGTAGCCAAAACTGAACTCACTTCTAACCTATTCCCCCAGCCAAACTGTTCTTTCAGTGCTGTACGTTTTCATTGATTGCACCATCATTCACCCAGTCTGTTTACAAAAATCAGAATAATGTTCAATGTCTCCCAGGTGAGCAGCCAAGTTTATTTGCCTCTTAAATGTCTCTGAAAGTACTTCCCTCCACTCTCACTGCCTTCACCTTAGCACAACTGCTTGTCCTTTTCTGTCGGGCCCATGTCCTGGTTCTCAAATGCCAGCACGCATCCGAGTCATTAAAACGCAGATGGTTAGGTCCCGACCCCAGACTCAACTCCAGACTTCCTGATTCAGTAAGTCTAAGAGAGGTCCAAGAAATGGCATTTTAACCAGGTCCCAGTGATCTTGCTGCTCCTCTAGGGATCCCTTTTGGAGAACCAGAGTGACAGCCTCTTAAATGGCCCACCTACCCCCAGGCAAGCCAACTTACTGTTTACCCTCCAGATTGCCCTCTCAAAGGATCATTTTGAAAATACTAGTGGGATCATGTCTCTCTCTTGCTTAAACCTTTTTACTGTTTCAACATCATGCGGGTAATAGGCTTGGTTGAACTTTTCTGCTCACATATGTGAAACCGTGGCACTTTTGTCATTCTAGACCTGCATAATGTGTATCTTATTCTTGTTCCATTGAGGTTAAGGGCTTTTCCCATGACTCAGGGATGTTTGTAGGTCATTCTGTCTATTAAAATCTCAACCATCATCCTGACAGAAAGGGCTTTCTTTCTTCTTTATTCAAAGCTTTAAAAGATGTCTTCTCTTTTCCAGTGCTAGGAAGAGGACTGGAGTGTATGTTATGTAAGGGTGGCCCATTGGCAGAAACAAAACTATGTAGCTGAGTGTGGGTCATTTTTCTGCCAGCATTCTCTCCTGGGATTACGATTTGCTCTAGCCTCTGGCACTGATGGTGGGCAGCCGTTATCTATCTTATTTGACATATTAAGTGACCAACAGGTACCCAGCTGGCTCCCACTCGACAGCCATTCTATATCAATTTTTAGGAAGAGAAAGCAGTGCCGCTTCCTTTTGGCTCCTGGCAGGCCATCTGCAAGCACGTCCGATGCTGGGTCTGACCTCCCTGGACCTCATGAGGAGGTAAAGACGGGCCCTTGACATTCAAAGTGTGGTAAGGGGACCGGCAGAATCTGTACCACTAGAGAGCTCCTCCTCTGCACCCCTTCCGCAAGAGAACCCCTGAATGAGGATGTGCGCATCAGTGGGCACCCAGGTTGCTCAGGTTTCGGAAGCACCGGACTAGGCCTCTGGCAACCCTTATAAATACTCTCCTTATCTATTCCATTCTCTGTTTATTCACAATAATATAAGTGTGTACATTCTGTGATAAGCCAGTTGCTTCATCTGTAAAGTGGGGACTGTCATGCCTGCCTTGGAAGATTATGATGACATGTGTAAAATATCCAACACAGCACCTTAGATGGGGGGAGTATTGCATCATTGTAGACCTTACTAAGTCCATGTGTTCATCATTTGGATGTTAACAGCCCTTTGGAAATCTTCATAAATAAATCACCTATCTCCTCCAACAGCCACTGACCTGCATCAGGGCATTGGTGATGGAAAGTTAAATGGGAGTGGGACTGTGGCAGGTTTGTAATTAAAGATATGCTTCATTTTCAATAAAATGGCATAGCAAGGATGGCCTTGTGAAGCATAGAAGTTGCCTTCTTTCCAAGGTTGATGAGTTGATTTCTAGAAGTATCAGACATTAATGCTTGTGGCATTATTTTAAAAGACACTCTACCTCATAGTGAAAAATGCAAATCAAAAACACGGTAAAATATGAACACAATCCATTCAAGTGGCTAAATATAAAAATACAACAATATCAAGTGTTGGTGAGGATGTGAAAAGCTGTAATTCTCTTACACTGTTGATGGGGATATAAAATGGTACAGCCATCTTGGAATAGTGTTTTTTCTTTTTAAAGTTAACAAAAAAAGGTGCAAACTCCAGCAGGTAGAAACACTCTAAGGACATACTTGAACTCAACACCATCAATCAGCTGAATATATTCGACATCTATAGATTACTTCATCCATCGACAGCAGAATATATAGTCTTCTCCAGCTCACAGAGAACATTTACCAAGGCAGACCACCTTCTGGGCCATAAAATATACCTTCCTGTACTCAAAAGACTTGAAATCATATAATGTCTGCTCTCAGGCCACAGAATTAAACTAGGGATAAATAATAGAAACAGCTGGAAAGCCCCAAAATAAATGTGGAGATTAAACAATGTGCTTCTACATACATAACATGAGTCAAGAAACCTCATGAGAAATTTAAAAATTTTTGAACAAAATGAAAATACAACTTCATATAGTTTGTGGGGAGCAGTGCTCAGAGGGAAATATATAGTAATGAATGAATATAGTGGAAAGGAGGAAAGATCTCAAATCAATAATCTAAGCTTCCACCAAGGAAACTAGAAGAAGGAGAGTAAGTTAAATAAAAAATTAGCCAAAGGAGAGGGATATGAAGAATTCAAGAAGAAATTAATGAAAAGAGAAAATCAACAAAACCAAACACTGTCTTTGATAAGTCTCTAGTCAGGCTAACTAAGAAAAGTAGGAAAAGGACACAAATTACTAATATCAAAAAGGAAAGAGAGGACCTCACTATAGATCCTATGGACATTAAAAGGACAATAAAGGAAGACTGTGAACGATTTTATGCATGCAAATTTGATCACATAGACAAAATGGACCAATTCCTTAAAAGACACAATTTGCAAGAACTCACACAAGAAGAAACAGGCCATCTTGAATAGGCAATGCAAGCTTCTCTTGTTTCCTTGTGCTCTGCTTTATTGCGTTTCATAGATGTTGTGATTTTTATGAATTGAAGGCAGGACCCCCAACCAAGGTCCTGATGGTGACTCACTTCATTGTGGCACGCGCTTCACTGTGGTGGCCTGGAATCAAACCTGCAATATCCGAGGTACGCCTGCATATGTAGGGTGGGGGAAAGTAGGGTCACAGTTGTTCATATGGAAAATGATACAATAATTAGTAAATAAGAACAAGCTCTGTGTTTTGCTTAATTGTAACTGTAAAACTACTTTTGCCCCACTCTGTATTTTAGAACTTGGATCAGTACTTAATAGCTTTTCAAAACAAATTACCAGGCCCAGGTGGGTTCACTGGTGAATTCTACCAAACATCTAAGCAAAATGTTATATCATGCCCTGGCCAGGTAGCTCAGTTAGAGTGTCCTATATGCCAAGGTTGGAGGTTAGATCTTTGGTCGGGGCACATATAAGAAGCAACCAATGAATGCATGAATATGTAGAACAACAAATCAATGTTTCTCTCTCTCTCTAAAATTAATAAATAAAATTAAAAACTATATGAGTTCTCTACGAGATATTTCAGATGATAGAAGCAGAGGGAATACTTTGTAACTCATGCTACGAGACCAGCATTACCCTGGTAGCAAAATCAGATGAAGATATTATAAAAAAAAGGGAACTATAGGCCAATATTTCTCATGAGCACAGATGTGAAAATCCCTAACAAAACATTGGCAAATTGAATCCATCAATGTATAAAAATAATTATACATCATAGTCAAGTGAGATTTATCCCAGATATGCAAGGCTGGTTCAACATTTGAAAATAAATTTATACAAAATAATATTGAATGTAAACTATAATTGAAAAGTAAAAAATCAATTCATGTAATTCATCACTTCAACAGGCTGAAAAAGAAAAATCGCCTGATTGTATAAATAAATGCAGGAAAGCATGTTACAGAACCCAACACCCCTTCATGACAAAAACTCTCCGAAATAGATGGTAACTTGCGCCGTCTCCTACCCAGCACCATGGCTGCTCTCAGACCCCTCGTGAAACCCAAGATTGCCAAAAAGAGGACCAAGCCAGGTGGTCACATATCTAATTGTTTTTATGCCTAAAAAGAAATATCTAGGCTCTTAGGCTGAAGCCTTGAGACTGAAAACAGGCAAACAAACAAAAACTAACAAAAATTTATATAATGACTTTTTAAGGATGGCTGAGGGTACTTCATGCTAATACAACTTTCTCCTTCTCTACCTGCCATAAAGTCGTCTCACGCCACATCACATGAGGCAAAATTGGGGTAATTAAAAATACTTATAATTAGAAAAAGAAAAAAAGAAGTCCAAGAAGTTCATCTGGCACCAGTCAGACTGATGTGTCAAAATTAAGCGCAACTGGCGGAAACCCAGAGGTACTGACAACAGGGTGCACAGAGATTCGAGGCCCAGATCTTGATGCCCACATTGGTTATGGGAGCAACAAGGAAACAATCACATGCTGCCCAGTGGCTTTTGGGAGTTCCTTGTCCACAATGTCAAGGAGCTTGAAGTATTGCTGATGTGTAACAAACCTTACTGCACTGAGATTGCTCACAATGTCTCCTCAAAAAACTGCAAAGACATTGTGGACAGAGTAGCCCAGCTGGCCACCAGGGTCACCAGTCCCGATGCCGGGCTGTGCAGCAAAGACAATGAATAGAATAGACAACTTGTGTACACATACTTGTGTTAATAGAACCATACAATTCTGCCAAAAAATAGAGGGTAACTTCATCAAATGGGTTAAAAAATACCCTCATAACCTACAGCTAATATCATACTTCATAATGAGAAACACAGAGCTTTTCTGCTAAGATCAGGTGCAGGTCAAGGATGCCCCCTATTACCACTTTCTTTCATTATTATACTGGAATTTCAAACTTGTGCAACAAGACAAGAGAAGGAAATAAAAGGTATACAGGTGGGGAAGAAAGATGTAAACTGTCTTTGTTTGCAGATGGTAAGATGGTCTATGTAGAAAATCTGAAAGAATTGATTTTAAAAAAGCTCCTGGAACTAATAAGTGATTATAGTAAAATTTCAGGGTGCAAGGTTAATATATAGAAGTCAATTGCTTTCCTGTATATCGGCAATGAACAAGTGGAATTTGAAATTAAAAACACACTATCAGTTCTATTAGCATCCTCCAAAGTGAAATACTGAGGTATAAATCAAAAAATATGTATGAGATCTACATAAGGAAAAGTACAAAACTCTGATGAACTAATTCAAGCAAGAACTGAATAAGTTGAGAGATCTTCCATCTTTATGGGTTGGAAGACAATATAGTCAAGCTAGCAGTTCTTCCTAACTTGATCTGTAGGTTCAATGTAAACTTAATCGAAATCCCAGCAAAGTTACCTTATGGATGTTGACGAACTGATTCCAGAGTTTACATGCAGAGGTAAAAGACCCAGAATAGCCAAACAATATTGAAGAAGAACAAAGCTGAGGGACTGACATGCTCGACCTCAAGACTTACTACAAAGCTATAGTAACCAAGACAGTGGTATGGGCAGAAAAGCAGATGACTAAAGCGATGTAAGAAAGAGAGCCCAGAAACAGACCCACGTAAATAGTCACATGATCTTTGGCAAAGGTGCCACCTTGGAGCAAAGACAGACTTTTCAACAAATGGAGCTGGAACAACTGGACATCCACATGCAAAAAAAAAAAAAAAATTTGCAGACTTTAAACCCTCCACAAAAATTAACTCAAAATGGGTTCTAGACTTAACATGTAAGATGCAAAACCATCAAACTTCTAGAAGAAAACATAGGAGAAAATCTAGATGACTCTGGGTGTGGCAATGACTTTTTAGATACAATCCTAAAGGCAGGATCCATGAAAGAAATAATTAAGGGCTAGACTGCATTAAAATGAAAAACAACATTGCAAAAATACAGTAGCAAGACAATGGGAAGGCAAGCCAGAGTTAAGAGATACTATTTGTAAAAGACACGTCTGATTAAGGACTGTTATCCAAAATGTGCAGACTCTTAAAACTCAACCATAAGAAAACATTCTGATTAAAAAGGGGGCCAAAAACCTTAACAGATACCTCATCAAAGAATATACAGATGACAAGCACATGCAAAGATGCTTCACATTGTTTGTCATCAGGGAAATGTAAATTAGAACAACAGCCAGATACCACTACATGCCTAGTAAATGGCCCAACTGTGGAACACAGACAACACCAAATGCTGGGGGGCATGTGAAACAACAGGAACTGTCATTCATTTCTGGTGGGAGTGCAAAATGGTACGGCCACTTGGGAAGACAGTGTAGCAATTTTGACAAAACCCAGTCATTACTTTGCCACAGGGCCCAGCAGTTGTGCTCCTTGTCATTCACCCAGAGGAGTTGAAAACGTATGCCCATGCAAAACCTGTGCATGGGCGTTGATAGCAGCTTTATTCATAATTGTAAAACTTGGGAGCAAGCGGCGTTCTTCACTGGGTGAGTGGAGAAACAGCGGTATATCCAGACAGTGGAATATATCATTCAGTGCTAAAAAGAAATGAGCTGTCAAACCATGAAAAGACATGAAAGAAACCAAACTGCCTGTTACCAAATCAAAGAAGCCAATCTGAAAAGGCTACAGTAGTGTATGATTCCAATTATATGAAATTCTGGGAAATGCAAAACTATGGAGACACTAAAATGATCAGCGGTTACCAGGAGTTATGGGAGAGAGAGGGATGAACAGGCAAAGCTAAGAGGATTTTTAATCTGTAAAGCTACTCTGTATGATACTATAATGACAGATACATGTCATTAGAATTTGTCCAAATTCAATGTCCAATGCCAAGAATGAACCCCAATGTAAACTATAGACTTTCAGTGATAATTATATGTAAATATAGGCTAATCAGTTGGAACAACTGTGCCACTCTGGTGGGAAATTTTGACAATGAAGAAGACCGTGCCTTTGTCAGGGCAGGGGCTGTACAGGAACTCGACGTACCCGCCACTCGATTTTGGTGTGAACCTAAAACTGCTCTAAAATACAAGCATAAAGTCACTTTTTAAAGTATGTCAAACAGAGCTTAGCACATTGAATATACCTAATGAATTATTATTCAATTCAAAATATATCTTCTACTGTGTAACATCACATCTCTTGACTAGCTGTCTCCCTCACTGCAATAGAATGTCTTTCCAAAATAGAACACAAGGAGGGAGACACAATTGTGACCTAGGTAAGACTTAATGGATTTAGGATTTCACCAAAAGAAGCCAATTCAAAACAAGAGCAAGAGTGCAAATTAAATTAATCTCCAGTTAATGATCATGGCAGTGAAGATGCTGCCAGCCGCCAATTGCTTTATGCAGGCCATGTTCCAACCTCCAGCTCTGGACCGTTCTTGGGAGATTTTACTTGGCCATGAGACCTCACCGAGGAGGTTCTCATTTCACTACAATATTCCTCCACCAGACAAGTGTGGTGGGCAGCACACTGTGACCATGACCCCTGGGGATGGCATCAGGCCTGAGCTTACGCTGCACGTCGACTGTGCTCAGGTATGCGTGCCTGTCGACTTGGAGGAGGTGACCATTCGTTCCACTTCCTGTGGACGTCCTGTGAAGAGGACGTTCACGATGCTCTCTTGGCAGTCCATCAAAATCGTGTGGCCTTGAAGAACAACATGGAAGCTGACCACAGCCTGCCACCATGTCACAAGTCCCGCAACAACACGTTTCGCACCACCCTCAGTCTCTACGCTAATATCACCCATTTTAAGAGTCTGCCAGGCGTGGAGACCCGGTACAAGTACGTAGACATCTTTCTTGTCCAGGAAAACACAGAGGGTGAATACAGTGACCTGGAATATGAGAGTGTGAAGGAACTGATAGAGGGCCTAAAGATTGTTATGGAGGCCAAGTCTTCGTGCATTGCCAAATATGCCTTCCAGCTGGCCCAGGAGAAGAGGCACAAGAAAGTGACTGCTGTGCACAAGGCCAACATTGTTGAACTGGGAGATGGTCTCTACTTCCAGTCTGTAGGGAGGTGGCATCCCGCTATCCTCAGATCACCTCCGAAGCCATGCTTGTGGATAGATAACACCACCATGCAGCTGGCATCCCAGCCCCAGCAGTTTGATGTCATGGTGATGTCCAATCTTTATGGCAACATTGTCAACAATATCTGCACAGGGTTGGTTGGGGGGTGCAGGCCTCGTGCCTGGTGCCAACTATGGCACCATACACGCCGTGTTTGAAACAGCTGCGTCGCAGTCAGGCAAGAGCATAGCCAGTGAGAATGTGGCCAACCCGACTGCTGCGCTCTGGTGGGCTGTCTCAGGCTGGATTACCTCCAGCCCCTCTCCTGTGCCACCTCCCTTTGCTCTGCAGTCCTGACGCCTGTGGAGAACAAAGGTGTCTGTGCTCCAGACATTGGAGGCCAGGGGACCACACTGTAGTCATTGATCATATCATCAACCACATCAGGAGGGTCAATTAAAGGGACAGTGTCTTGGAGGCTGAGCTATCCAAGACCTTTCTGACCCACTTTTACCTCACTCTACCCAATCAGAAACCCCCGCCAGCTTGGCGAGTATGGGCTCTGGAACAAATGAGCTTCTGCTTCATCTCAGTGAATAAGTCTGATTTTTTCTATTAAATCAAAATGCCATAAATGCCACTGCTTGTTTAAATTTGCCAACCTATTGCATTGCATATTTATTGAGAAATTCTCTATTTTAATCTGCCATTCATACTTTTCTATGATTTGATACCTTAAATAAATTGGAGCTGTTTGGAGAGTCTTGGGGCTTTCCCAAAACTCAGCATATATATTTTCTCTTTATTTGCATTATTAAAATTCAGGAAACCAGCCTACAGTGAAGTCTGGCTTTTCTCTAGAGGCTGTTAATGAGCTAATTAGTGCAATAAAATTTGCCTACAAAATATACATGGTAACCTCAATAATAAATAAGGTATTACATAGCTGAACTAGTGCAGAGTGAATCCACTACCCCCTAGAGATCCCATTTTGTGTCCCATGGTCTGGTTTATGTTAGGAAAGTATTTTTGCTTGTGTAATTTCTCATGAATGGAATCCCTGGGTAGGGCAACTGTCCCAGAAGTGGATTCTTAAATTCCTTCCAGGTGGGCTTGAGTCTACAGGTCAAATCCCTTGTTAACAGCTACTGGGCCCATGATTTTTTGATGTGCAAATAGAACTATGGGCTGTAAACTCCCTGCTTAAGGCTTCACAGTATTTTATGGTTTATTCTTTTTTAAATCTGTCTTTCAAAGAAAGACTATACATAAGAAAAATGAAACACTGAGCTAATTTACATGTTTACTGTCATCTTACTATATTTTTATTTACTGTATTTTTAAGGTCATAGTTGAGAAACACAAAATGATATATTATTAGCACTTGGAAATTGTTATTATTCAAGTAGGAAGTAAAAACAATGATTATAAAAACTTAGTGGAGTTTTATCAGCAGGAATGGCCTGCAGACAAAAGTGAGGTTGAGAAAAACCAAATTCTTAATATTTTGGAAACCTCTGTGTCTCAGCTATGATCTTTGGACACTGTCATGGTGCATGGACCACAAGTTAGGCATTGAACTTAGACCTCAGTTCCTTATGGTTTCCAAAAGAGTCTGGCTTATCCTATTACCTTGATCTCACCTATCCTCAGTATGTATCCTCAAAGTCAGGGCCAGGGTTTAGAAAACTGAAAGCTAATAATTGAGGATTTAGTTTGAGGAGGAAAAGACTACTTCAACCCTATTTAGAGTCTTTCTTGTAGGAAACGGCAAGCAGGGATCAGTCCAGTATAAATTAGTCACTGTGTTCTCTTTATTGGATGCCAGGCATGGTGTCCTTGGCCAGAGCTGCTACTGGCCCCTGTGGGGCCTTCCTCTGGGTAGACCTAGACCTGTACCAGAGCCATGGTTTGATGAGGGGAGCAAGGGGTGCAGTTTGGCTTGAAGTCTCGCCACCTCCAATGCTGCATGAACCCATGCTACCTTAATCTACACCACCTACTCTGTACCCTTTGTTTCTTATGTATGGCTAGCGGAATTTATTCATGGCACAGCCAGCCCAACTGCAAACAGAGCCCAGCTCTTGGCTTCTGCCTGACAATGGGAGCTATGCTGGTAGGTACATTTGAGCTGAAGCTCCCCTCTCTGTTAAAGATGGCTATCTCCAGAATCTCCCCACAGTTCTTGGACCAGACAGCTGGGATGAAACCTAGTATACCATAGTGTAATTTACTATGTATTAGTGTTAGATTTTTCCCACTTAACTATGAGCATCTCTAGGGCCAATACCACATAGTCTTTCTCTTGTCTGCTATAGCCCCTAAGATAATGACTGGTATATGTAAAGTGAGAGAATAACTTTACCTGCCTCGTGAGGCCCTTGAGATGACTGAGTGAAAACATGCACCTGGAGCTGATAGCACCATGCCTGTCATGTAGTTAAGTGCATGGTGCATTGTAGAAATTATTATGTTAATTATTATCCATTGCATGGCATTCTAAAATCAAATTCTGAATTATATTAAATCCACTACTGTCTTTGGAAGTTAGTGGATAAGTTGCTTCCTTTCCTACTGTATTATGGGTTTGTAACTGACTTAACTGGGGGTGGGGGATCATATTTGCTGACTCATCAAGTCCCTTTATCTCCTTTCGGTTTCTTGAATCCAGCCACCTGTCTCCTTCCTCACAGACACCTCCTTTCTCATTCGCTTTTCTCATCACAGGTCACTCCCTAAATTCTGTTATTCTAACTTGTGTTCTGCCTATAACTTAGCCTCCTTAAGTCTATTTTTCTACAATGCATTCAGTGTGAGTTCTCTGAAAGGAAAATAGGCTCATGTAGCTTCCTCACTTAAAGCCTCTTACTCAGTGGCATTCCTTTGGCCTTAAGAGAAAGTCAGCTGAGCACAGCATGAAACGCATGCCGTGTTCTGACCTCTGCTTTCTTTTCCAGGTTCACCATTTCTATCCCTTTTCCCCAACCTAATACCAACCCAGTGGGGTGCTCCAGAGAGGGCTGAGTTCATTGGTAAGAGTTCTCTACTCTTTTTTAGTTCAGGCCTTTGCACATGGCCTTAGTTTCTCTCCCCTTCAGGAGATGGTCTCATGCTAGAGGGCTAAACTTAATAATCATCCCCAGCTTTGGGAAGCCTTCCTTGACCAGCTCTCTTCCTGTTCCCTGCTGGGATTGAGGGGAGTCACTCTCTCAGTTTCCCCAGAGACCTCTGTATATCCCACCTAGGGTTTATCTGGCTGTCACAAGCATTCCTCCTCCCTAATCTCACAGCATAGCACATTCCTGGGCCATAGGAGTGACTGAGTCAGCACTAGAGAGCATCAGCACCTAGGACAGGGACAAGCTCTGAGTTCATGGTCACTCTGGAGATGTATGGAAAGAAGACAGAGAGGAAGGTGACAGGGAAGGAAGAATGGCCTGGATTCACAGCTGGGAGTGGGGGACTGGAAGAACTAATCTATTGCAAAACACTCCTATCTGGCTTCAGGCAGCAAACCTTCCTTTACAAGCTCGCTCCTCTTAAACAACTCTAAAGCCCTCAAGGCAGCAAAACAGGTGGTTGGCAGGCTGCCTTTGTTTCCTGAGATTTTTTCTTTTCTTCCTTTTTATTGAATTTATTGGGATGGCACTGGTAAATGAAATTATACAGGTTTCAGGTGCACACACATACAGCATATCATCCGTACACTGTATTGTGTGTTCACCACCCCAAGTCATGTTTCCTTCCATCACCATTTGTCCCCCTATACCCTCCTCCACATCCCCCCACCCTCTCCTGAGAAGATTTCTGTACTACATTTATTAGACAATTTTATTTTGGGCGTTATCAGTTTACTCTGCTTTGTTTAAAGTCCTGATGTTATAAGCCACCTGATTTTTCTCTGAATTACCTTCTCATTGTGGCTCTGTCTTAGTTCACAGCCTTACCAATCACACACTCACTCAGGTTGCGTGGCTGACATTCGTCCCAGCTCTTCTATATAGGAGCTCTGTGACATTGGATAAATTGTTTAACCTCTCTTTATACCATTTTACAAATGGTATAAAGTGTGTTTGTCTGTAAAATAAAGGTAAACACTTACCTTCAATTTAATTGTAAAACTTAAATAAGATTGCTTTAGTAGTCTGTGGCTGCGATAAGAAACCACTTCAAAGCTTAGTGGCTTAAAACAAGTGGTTATTGTCAAGGCCAGATGGCACACGTCGGAGCAGTGTACTTTCTCGAGGACTGTGAAAGGGGGTATATAACTGACCACAAGTTCGGATGTCAGTAAAGATCAATACAAGGTTGGACAGCTAGACAGTATCAGTTTTTGAATATCTCTACTCACCACCATCTTCAGCTTTCCTCCAAGGATGGGAGGCAAACTCCTGTTAGGGGCAGCTCTCAGTTTTTGGGAGATCATGCATCTGTTTCAAAGGCCAATGGGGAAGACACCTGTCAGAACTGAGGACCAGGAAACCTGTTTCCACCGTGAATGTATGCCCTCCTCCTACTAGATAATGGGAGGGCTATACTCCATTGATCATGTCCCACATTGTCTTGGCTACTAGGAAATGCGGATGAAAGCCTGGGACATTTTTTCCTCTATGAAATTGTCTCTTTTTTTCTACATTATTACTTGATTTTAATTTATTTTGGTTTATCCCATTTTCTTTTTTTTTAATCTTTTTTATTTCAATTGTTGTTCAAGTAATTCCATTTTCTTATATTCTGTTTTACTATGAGCCACTGAGGTTAAACACGAAAGGAAAAACTGGGTTCTTCACCCTCACATCCTTTTTCCTCATTCCAGCCCATTTTCAACGTAGCTGCTTCACAGAATTCTGGGCGACCCCTATAGTCCAGGATGAGAAAGGCAGAATATGCAGGTAAGTGAAACTATATGGTGCCTGAACCAAGCACCAGAGACTGACGAGGGATGACATTTCAAAAAATGGAAAATCAAATAGTCAAATTTTTTTGTAGTAATGGCAGACAAAAAGAGACTAGACTTAGACGAGAAACGATGTGTTATTGAAGCAAGAGAATAACTAAAATGATGGCATAACGTGGAAAGAAAGCAGTGCTGACTTTTGAAAATAGGAGGAGACTTCTGAAGAAATTGATCCGGTTCTGGGTGGTTACAGAGATCGCTAAACACTGATAGAAGGAATAATGGCTCTGCTGGGAATATGCAAAATGCCTGCTGGAAGCTGGTAAGGGAGCTAGACATTTTTTGAAGGGAGGCACTTGGTCTGTGGAGTTTCCCCGACAGCTTGCACAACATGGGATTTCTATACAGTAAAGTGTCTTCACACCAAAACGAATTTGCTTATGCTGTTGTGGGAAGCTACATGTATTACATTTGTGACTGCTCCAAGAAACACAAGTAAAAGAGAAAGGAGACATATTTCAAATAGGGAAAAAATGGCTCAACTTCACAAAAGCAATTAAAAAAATTGGAATGCCTTGCTACCAATTTTGCACATGATTAAAAATGAACAGCCTGAGTAAAAGCAGTGTCTACTGAGGAAGACTCTAGTCTGACTCTGATCAGCATCCAGTTTGCTACAGTGAATGCCAGACTTAGTTTGTGCAAAACAGATGCAAATGAATGAATGTTGCTATAAAGAGAGAGAAAAAATATATATCTAAATACAAGGTGATTCCCGCTCCCTTTGTATCCCTCAGAGAAAAGGAATGGCCTTAGATTCAAGTCCTTATACATGTTCTCATAGCATCATGTGTTCTTTTCATTCTTTTATTTTGAACGAGGAGAAACTATTTGGAGGAGGAAAAATGACATTAGCAATGCCATTTGGGGATTTTCTAATAGAAATTATCTGGAGAGTAAATTTAAAAAAATCCCTCAACGAAGAATGAGTCACTCCTGGGAGAGTGTTCTCACAATTGCAAGGATTAAATATCATTATATATATATGCCTTTTAAAAATCACTTAATGAGACAGCTTAGGTTTTTGGTCACATTTAGACAAATGGGGAAACAAGAAATCCTAATATTTGCAGTTGGATTCTTGCAACTTCACTTGACATTTTCAATGAAAATATCAAATGTAGAGTTAAAAATTGCTTTATTTCAGCAAATTAGACAGATGGGATGATGATAGGTTTGGAAAACTTTAGAGAAGTTGAAAAATGGCTCTGGGTTGGGGAAGGTCTTGACGTCAAGATTCATGAGAAGAGATTAAATGACATTATTCCATGATATCATGGTAAAGGAAAAGTAATATTTCTAAATTAATCCATTATTTAATATAGCCTATTAAATAATGTCCTTAATAACTTGTGCATAATAGATGAATCCATAAATCAAACATTATCCAGAGTTATCTATTTAATGTGTTCCTCAAAGTCATTCAACTTTGCCCAGAATATATTTCTTCCTTCCTTTTTTTTTAGACATTATCATTAATAAATAGGAAATCATTCTCCATATTTGTGAGGTTGCTTATTTAGGCATTTAGATTACATTCTAAATAGAGCATTTTGTGGGGAAAGAAGGGAGACTTTGAGGTTGTTATGCATTAACATATAACAGCAAAGGGAGAAGTGGAGATATCTGGATATACAAGCAGTACCGTGGAAAGAAATGCAAATGAAATTGTGTTTATTTAAGGCTGTGGCTACAGCACACTGAAGATACTTTACCTTTCAAATTGATAAAAGATGTTATTTCTGCAAAAAGATATGGTGTCAAAAATCAACTTTACTTCAGGCCATCAAAAAAGATGTGGGGAGGCCTGACATATAAATAACTTATTTTCTCTGGGGTAAGAAAAGTCTCTGGGATTGATCCTTTCCAAGGTGTTCATGTTGTGATGGAATGAGGTGTTTTTGACCCCAATTTTATTTTTGCCAGCAGCAAGATACTTGTTTACACAGTAACTTCATCTGCTCTTTCACTCACTCACATGCTCCACAAGGCTGCTTGTCTTCTTCCGTTGAGTATTTTCTGTTAGCTGGTCCTGGTGCTGCTGCTGACGCTGTGCAAGCCACTGAGGTTGCTGCTTTAGGAATCTGTTTCCTTTCTCTCCTGGGCTTGAGGGAATCCACAGTCATTGGGTAATTATAGTGGAGTGTGTTGAGTATTGTAACAGCCATGTAAGCAGGTGCTGTGAGAGCCCACAAGAGGGGGAACTGGAAAGCTCCCCAAAAGAAGTTGTGTCCATAGAAGGCAGTGAACGAAGGGGGTAGGGTTGGGGTGGGAGAAGTAAGAGGAGGAGAGAGAATTGCTGAGCGAAGACACTGACAGCTGGGGGAGCTGCCATCACCAGCCACCATCTGTCTGATCACCTGTGACCAGGTATTCAAAGTTTTTACTGCTCCCCCATCATTTCTTTTCTTGCCTATAATTATTGTTGAGTTCATTTTACCTACAGAATCTTGCCCTGATTGTGTTTCTCTGTAAGATGAGATTTTTCAGGATTTAAGGTGAACATCTGAATCTTCTATGAAGTGATTTTTTTTTGGGGGGGGTGGAATGATGAGTTCTCTATTTTGATTAATTAACCTGATAGCAGACACCTCTTCATAATCGGCTCTGATTTTTGTGATTAGAAGATATATTGTTTTTCTTAAGCTACTGCCCAGCCCAGTGGCTGCCTCTTCGAAGCCTTTCTATTCTCTTTCACGTTTCTCTCTGTCAGTCTCTGGGCGAGGGAGCAGGTTCCTCATTTTGCTCTCTCCAGCTCCCGTCTTGTTTTCGCCATGTCTTCTCAAATGCCTTCTCGATGGAGAAAGAGATTTCCAGAAAGAGATCACTTTCCTTTCCTTTTTGCTGTGCGAACTCCCTGCCCTGATACCACTTTGATGTCTTACTCCTTCTGGAAAAGTTCATCTGAAATCTTATAGATTCCCCTCTCCAGACTTCCCTGATTCTGCCCCCTGATGGCCCAGAGAAACTGTCCCTAGGCCAGCCAGTCTCTGCCTGGGCCTGTCATGCTTCTAGTCACCACATCTGTGTGTTGGGGGCAGGGCATGTGCCATCCAGACTTCCCCATGGGCAAAACATTCACCACCTCTGCGTGCAGCTAAATAAACTGACCTCAGTGGCAATGTTCCAATGAGAATGGCCCTGTTACTCTTCTACCTGATACATTCATCATCGTTTTCTAAGAAGCAGCCTTTCTGCAAAAAAGATGGTCATTCTCTCGATCCTCTCCTCTGGGGTTGTTTGATGTCTGTTTAGAGCCCTCCAGAAGTGGGCAGCTGAAGGTAGGAGCATTACTTGACCATGTTTATTGTTTTTATCTAGACCGACAGATGCTTTTCACAGTATCTGGCTGAATGTCATGGGGAAAGAGCTTAAAATGCACAGGAGGAAGGAGTACTTCTCTCACGGGATCCCTGCTGAGCTGATGACAGTCTATGGGAAGCCATCTATTTAAACACAAATAAACACGCCTTGGGATGCCAGGAGCCTATTTTCAGCTTTATTAAGCTATTTTCAGCTTTATTAGGAAATCCGTGTTTAATTTTTCCAGACGTCTCCCGTCCTGTTCATTTCGCTTTTCTCTGTGTGTGGATCAATTAGAACCCTCAATGAGAATGCACGCTGTGCCTTGTGCTCCTCAAAGAAGCATGCTGCATTTGAAGAAGAGTGGAGAACCTGGAAGACTCCCAAGGGCCTTGCCATGAACTTGAACTTAACTGCCTCTTCAGGAAGCACATTCCTGGCCAGATGTTGCCTGTGCCTCAGTCTGGGGAAATTTTCTCTGTTGGATATATTTGGATATATTTTTTCCCTTTTAAAAAGTTCCTTGGACCCATACAGATTGGCCACCTGTATTAAGTCAGACACTGCTCCAGACCAGGGTTAGCAATTTGCGTGTGGAGGGGAGGATAAGAGTCAGATAGTAAATACTTTATCTGTCGCGGGCTGTATGGTGTCTCCTGCAGCCATTCAGCTCTGCCATTTTAAAACAATGGGAGCCACAGACAATAGATGTCGCTGTGTTCTAATAAAACTTCATGGGCACTGTCATTTCAATTTCACATAATTTTCACATGTCATGTAATACTGTTTTCTCATTTTTTTCAACCATTAAGAAAAGAGAAAAGCCATTCTTTGCTCGTGTGCCCTACAAAAAACAAGCCTGTGGATCATAACATACAAATCCTCACTCTCCGCAAAGGGACTGAAGTAATGAATGAGACAGAAGCTTTGATTTCATGTGACTTCATTTTCTAGAAGGGAAAAGGGGCAGTGAGCATGAAAATGTACAAATGATGAATGCTGTGTCAAGTTCTAAGGGCTAGGAAGAAAGAAGAAAACAGAAAAATCAAAGTAAAACATCAGTAGGGTGACTAAGGGCAACTGGTGGTAAAAGGATGAGGGAGGTTTTACATGATCCAGGAAGGCTTCTTCGAGGTGGCACCTGAGTTGATCTCCAAAGGATGATGGGGAGATGTGAGGATGTCTGGTCTAAGTAGAAGGAAGAGCGAAAGCAAATCCCTGAGTCAGGAAGCTCTGATGTTTGAAGAAGCAAGAGGGATGGGTCTGGCTGGAGAGGTCATTGCAAAGGGAAGGAAGAGGGAGGGCTGCCCAGTGAGAAAGGAATGCAGTGATTGGCCAGGTAGGACTCTGGACCAGAGGAAGGACTTTGGGGTTTATTCATGTTTCAGTGCGAGGCTGTAGGTAGGTTTAAAGCTGGGAGGTGATGGGAAATGGTTTAGGCCTGTGGATGGGTCACTTTGGCTGCTGTGTGGATGAGGAACTGTGGTGGGGAAGAAGAGTGGAGGCCAGGAGGGCAGCCAGGGGGCTAACCCAAAATAGAAGCCTTTCCACAGACTCTCCTAACACGCTTCTTAACATGTGCACCTGGAAGGGGCTGAGGAGAAGGTGAGACATAGAGATGCAACACTCAGCTCCGGTTGGACTGCCAAATGGATTCCCATCAATAACACCGCCAAGAAGTTAAAGTCCATGTTATACGACCTCAGTGATGCTGGCCCTGACAGCTATTTGTGGGGTACTTGCTCGGTGTGATATTGCTTCATTCAATCCTCACAGCAATTTTGTGAGTGTCTTTATGTGCTTTATAGATAAAGAAACTAAGATGACAATAGGTGCCTCCATGGGCCAGCAGTCTCCAAACTGGCAGGTGGGAGACGGAGTCCAGGACCTATGCTTCTCTGACTCTTAAGTACGGGATTTTCTCACATTTCAGTTATCTGTTACTGCATGTCAAAATGGCATGGCTTAAAACAGCTGTGATTTATTATTTCTCACAATTTGGGGGTTGGCTGAGCCCAGTGACTGGTCCTTTTGCTCTCTGCGTTGTTGACTGCGATCATAGCAGGAGGCTGTAAACAGATGGGAGCTCATCAGGGCCTGGAATAGCCAAGACGACCTCACTCCCCTGGCTGGCAGCTGGTGCCAGTTGGCTGGGGTGTCTCTGTTCTCCTGCCTATGACATCTCAGCCATCAGTAGGCTGGACAGGCTTTCTTCCTATATGGTGGATGTGCTCCAAGAGGGAGCATTCCAGGAAGACAGGCCCCACAGTGCAAGGGCTTATCAAGCTGTTTGTACTAATATTGCCCTTGATGATGTCATTCCTTTAGAGCAAGTCCTATAGCCAAGTCCACAGTTAAAGGGGAAAGAGACCCCATGTGGGAGATGGTTTCATCCGGATCTACCAGTTTGTATGATGTTGTTCTCATAGCTTCTGCCATTACGCAGAAATGTATGGGAACTGTTTCCTCTTGTGTTATACATGTGTCGACCAGACATTGGTTGGGCTCCTACTCTGTGTGAAGCACTTGTGAAGAAGAACTGAATAAGATGTGAGTCCTCCCCTGAGGTGCTTAGCATCTAGAAGAAAATTGTGCTACCAGATGAGTACCTAATATACAAATACAGTTTGGTGGATAGAATACATGCCTTAAGATATATTACAAATTGCTGGATAAATTTAAGAAAGATGTTCTTCTTATAAATTTTATACCTTTCTCCTGTTGGCTATGATTTTCTACATCATGAAAGAAATAGAAGTATTTGTTTTTCCAGAAAATTAGAGGGCTCTGTGAAAAATCTGTTTTTCTCAAAGATAAACTTTGAAGAAGAATTTTATATTCTACTGTGACCTCCAGCTTTGTTGAATCTCTGGTTTAGGTCACTAAGCAGTACTGAGTTTTTTCCATTGAAACCTTCCTGGGGTCAGCTTCCTGTTAAAATACACACACACACACACACACACACACACACGCACATGCAAAAGTCACTGGCATGAAAAATTTTAATCTCTTCATCCTGTGTATGACAGATCTCTGAGCAATATAAAATTTTACATGTAAATAGATGCTAATTTAATTTGAATGAGCTAGGACCTGCTGTTCATTGTCATAATACAGGTGTTTGATATTCTAATGAGATTTAAAAACAAACAAAAAGTTGTAATACCATTTAACATGCTTAAAATATTTCAGACACTGTCTAAATGCCTTCTATTTATCATTTCATTTTGCCCCTGTACATGTCTGTGATGTAGATACTTTAATTATCTCTATTTACTAGATAAGAAAGTTTTAGGTAAAAGAATCAACTTGCCCAATACACAGAGCCAGGGCTCGAGCTCTGGTTCCTTCGATTCGCAAGCCCGTTTTCTTCATCTCCACATAACACAGGAGCAGCAAGGGTGAGAACGTGGGAACGGCCTCAGGAAACCTGAGTTCTAGTCCTAGGGGCTGAACTGATGAGCTCTATGGTCTGAGGCAAATCAACTTCTCTCGCGTGAAAAAAATTAACTCTGTTTTCTGAAGCAGAGTCATTTGTGGCACGTATTTCTGTGCTAAATTAGAGCCTGCATTTCCTTCACAGTTTATGTGGTATTCGCCCCATTCCTAATCTCCCTTACCCTGCTCTCCTTTTCCTTTTTTTTTTTTTTTACTTAGTACTTATCACCTAATGTTCTGTATCATCTACTTAGTTTTTGTTTCTTGGTCATTTTCCATCTTTCCTTCTCTAGAATACGAACTCCAGGGAGGGCAGGGATTGCTGTCTGTTTGTCGAGTGCTTCCCAGCACAAGGGAGGCCCCCAGTAAATATCTAGTGTGCCTTTTTAAGGGGTATGGGGTGGAAGATAGGAAGAGGCGTTTAAGGATAAAGAGTGTGGTGTGAGAAGGGTAAGGAGGTGTGTGGGGAGCAATGAGGGACGAAGACAAGACTGTAGGTAGGATGCACGGCGTCTTTGGTGCCACACACAAGAGTCCAGACTTATCAGTTGGATGACAGAAAGTCAGTCTGATCACCAAACTCATTAGGACAGCAAAATCCTAGGCGGGTAACAGTTGTTTCTAGGAATAACCCTTGAGACTAAATTGTATGTGGAAGTGACATTTAACTTTCTGCTCAATTGTATGGTCCATCTTGCCTGGGAAATGACAAGAGCGATTGAGGAAATCAGAAATGATGTTCTACTCTGAGCTCAGTGAAAAAACGTGCAGATGCAGATGTGTTATTCCTGATTTACGGTAATTGAATTTTAAATTTAATTTAGCAGGAAAAATCTGCTATTTAAAGGATTGTTACACTGTAAAAGACTCCTGAAATACCTAGGTTCTAGGGGCACTTAGAATATCATCTGATCCCTGATGGGTGACAAGCATAAATGCATCCAAATGAATCATAATTGCCATTCTAGCAAGTAAAGGGCAGCAATGTGTTTATCAAAAGGATGCTCCCAAAAGACATGAAAGACTCTGATAAATAGCAGGGCAGAGACTCAGCCACAAAGCCCCACGGTGAACAGCGGCTCCCCAGATCTAGACACTGCGTGATACTGACAATGTGTATTACATTTATTGTAGACATTTCATCAAGCGTTTTAAGAAAATAGCTGCATGTTATTTGATGTTGAGCATTTGTGACCATCTACTTGGCCTTTTGTGTACCTTCAGACATTTCAGTTTCCAAATTTTCAAAACCAAACTGACATCGCGGAGAACATCTGCTTGCGCTCTTTTTCCGTGTTAAGGGTTATTTTCTAAAGAGATTGTACCAACGGTGGGATTACTAGGCCAATGTCTCTGAATTATTCTTGCACTAATTCTGTCTGCTGATTTGGTGAGTGGAAATGGGTACTTGTTAATGCTTCTTTTATCATTGTTAATACAATTGAGACTATATCTATCAGCTGGTCGCTTCTCTTCTCTAAAACACCTGCTGTGCACTCGGACGTTGTATCTGTCGGAGCCTCGTGTTTCCATGTGGATATCACTGCGGAGTTCTGTCTGTGCAGAGGCCGAGTCTCGCAGTCAGGCCACATCATCAACACCGAAACAATTAATCAGTGCATCGGAACAGTTGGTCAGCCTTCCGGTGTGATGGGTCATTTCATCTCTGTGAGTGGACCAGTTTAGTGAAACATCTGCTGGAGTACAGGTGCGTGCAATAAATCATGTTAGAAAGTGAAGCTGAAAATCAAGTCAGCAGCTGCACAGTCAAGTTCGTGGCTTGCTCATGAGTTCGCATGCACCCCCTTTCTGCTTCTTTTCAAAGTATCACAGTAAGAATGAAAAACGTTCAGGAAACACCTGCTTCTCCGTGTACATGAGGAGCCTCTGCTCTAACTGCAGTATGTCAGTGTTTTTATCTTCTTTCTCGTCGGACGTGCTGAGAGTAATCGTCCCCTCGATTGCACAGCCTCAGTGCTCTCCTTTCAGTGACCCTCTGCTAGATGAAATTCTCATCGACTTCATTTAATAAATGAGGAGGCTTGTTCCCTCATTTATCACGGGTTGTACTCTGCATTTGGATTCACGCCAGATCCAGAGATAAGGAGATGATGGGAATCTACTTGAAATTACGAGTGCAAGGTGAAAGAGGGAATTTTTTTCTACCTTACTCTGTGAAAGTATTTTTTTCTTTTTTAATTTTAATTTTAATTTGTAAAAGCAGCAATATCTCCCTGAGATGTAATAGCATTTAGGGGCAATAGGAACCATGGTCAGCAGGCATAAAAATGGTCCAAGTGCTTTTAATCTTATCCCATGCCATGAATGGGAATTGACGCTTTAACTATATATAGGTTTGTTTTATGAAGAATTAGGGTGTTTAGAGCATACCTTTTCCAATCTGTTCAGGCATGCAATTTGTGTATGTTTTCATTTGGATATTTGCTCTAAAAATAGACACTTAAACTGCATTATCACTATATTATTGTTTTGGCGGAATGAGCCTTGGTGGTCCTGCACCAGGGGACACTATTTTGTGCTGGCAGGTATCATTTGCTGCCAACATCAACGGCCCTTGGGCTAATTAAAATGTAACAGATGCCAGTATCCATGTGGCATTAGTAGGATTATACCTGATCTGTTATAAATGAAAGTATTCCAGTCATTTAAGCCAGTTACTGCTAGCCCCAAATACATATATACAGGGGTGGGCAAAAGTAGGTCTATAGTTTTAAGTATGCAAAACACAGAGTTTTATTTATTAATTATTGTACACTTATTTGTAGCAACTATAAACCTACTTTTGCTCACCCCTGTGTGTGTGCATACACATGTGTGTGCTTTTTCATGAAAGTAAATGAAGATAACAGGAAAATGGCAATTTCTTTTTCCTTATTAAAAGTTATTTAACACCCATTCTCAGACACACACACACACACACACATATTTACAGATACACACACAAGAAAACACCTCCCCCAAAAGGGCAATGGCTAATAATAAGTGTATAATTGTTTTCGACTCAGCCAGGCATGGGTCCTGTCTAGGCTCTCTGTTCTGCACGCCCAGCTGTAGCTATGGGGCAGAGGTCTAGCCACGTCCCTCGAAGTCCAGGCCAAGGCAGGAACAGCGGCTGTGTGTCCATGCTATGGTGGAGTGTGCTGACCCAGCTCCCTAGCGTTAATTCTCAGCTGAAAGCTAAAAACCGAAAGCCTTTTATATTCTTTCAAAGGAGAGGTCTAGCTGAACCTCTGCTTTACATGAGAAAGTGGAAACACAGTTCAACAACTGGGCAGGTCAAGAGCCCAAGATAAAATTTTATTTGGTAAATTATGACACAAAGAAATCTTGATTCAGAATATTCTTTTTAAATTACTAAGGGCGTATGGTTCTCCGTTCTTATTTCACCTTGGAAGGATTGAGGGATATTTGTCACAGATCAGAGCCAGACTAAACAAGAAGTTCTTGTGAAATCAAAAGCGAAGCATTATTAGGCACCTGTAAGAAACAGCCTGAGCTGAGGAGGATCAGACAGTTCTAGTCTGGAACTGTGGCTTTGGCACTTCCCGCCGAGCAACTTTGAGCAAGTTACTCACGTTCAGAGTCTCGGTATCTTCATCCATAGAATAGGGATGCAAAAGTAAACACCTCGTGAGACTGTTGCAAAGCTTAAAGGAGATATTGCGTGTAGAGGAGGGTATAGCGAGTGTATCATGGTAGGCAGTTACTAAATATAACAATATTAGTGGGTATAGCACCTGCATTAAAGGAACCAACCAGATTTGAAAATCTCGTTTCTGCGTAAAGACACCCAGAAAGCAACCTGCTGAGAGTGAGGGCAAGTTTAGCCTCCCTAAACCCTCCCTGTGAGCGGGCTGATAGCAGGTCCTCAGGGAGGCCGCAGACCTGGAAGCCTGGCCTGGAAGACTGCACTTCCTTTTCTGAGCTGGAAGAAGTATGTCTAATGAGCATGTCGGTGTGGAAGTTTGATGGGAGCAGCACCGACTGTGTCTGTAAGGAATAATCGGGTGTTACTCACTTACCTTAGAGTTCAGGGCTCCATTTCCAAGATGACTATGTCTGCTAGGAAGAAAGCTCTTTTTAAAGGCACCAGCAAGATATTTTTTTCTTACATTCCTCTAAAATTCTATTCCTGTTTTCTCTCTTTTCTCTAATTCACTACTAATTCTTCAACTTTACTTTGAAGTCTATCTAGCAGTGGGGAATCAAATTTTTATGATATTATCTTGTCATAGCATCACAAAACACTGACATTATTTCTAATTATACACACAGGAAATGGTTTAATTTCCCCCTTGAATTGCTTAGGCATTGTATGTCAAACACGTTCCTTTTTATCATTGCATAGGGGTGATGTCAGATTATAGTAATTCAACACAGGTTGGTGGTTTGGAAGCATGGCGGTCAAGGAGAGAATGGTGTTAACAGCCAGAGTGCAAGCTCAAAGGCAGGAAGGACTTTGTGTGTTGGAGTGGAAGAGGGTGAGGCTGGCGAGGTAACAGGGCTGGACCCTGCAGAGCCCTGGGTGCGTGTTAGTTATTTTCGTCAGTATCTGGGTCGCATCTTTGAAAGGTTTAACTCGTATACCATCTCTCATTCAAGTTGACTGAGATTTCCTTCCAAACTCCAGTACCTGGGCTGCAAGACACTGGGAAAGTAACCGATGCAGTAGCTTTATGAGCTGAAAATTAATCCATGTGTTTCAGTAACAAAATCTGTAGCTTTACTGGTTTCTCACATAGAGTTTAATGACTCTGAAGAAGCTTATTGATGCTATCAGGAAACCGATACATTTGTAAAAAGAAATGCATTATCCATGCTATAAAATTAAATGTTGCATTGCAAAGCAATATACTAAATATCTCTTTAGTCAATTTTTGTAAACTAAGTGTTATAAAATTATATTGGAGCAAAAGAGGCAGCATAAATCCATGGGGAATGTATTTCTTCAAGAAGTTAATTTTGTTAGCCTGTATTGATAGGCAGGTTTTAATTACCTTTTTACAGAAGTGTGTATTTTCCATGCTTGGGAAAAGATGTGCGTTCTTTTGCCCATACTGTCCTTGAGCTTTGCTCATGGTGTCTAATCGGGGCTTTGAAGCTGTGTGCATTTTAGGAACTACTTGTTGGTATATTGGCATAATATATACATATTCCAAATACATATTGTTTATCTTTTTTGCACAGATATTAATAACATGTCTGTTTGTACCTAGGATTCTGTCTCAAGAACCTCTAAAATAGATCATAGTCATAAATGCTTAGGTTAGCATTCAATGCAAAAACTGGAGCTGTCCACAAGGCATTCTGAACATATACTTTATAATGTATAATCTTAGGATTTTCTTAAAAGGATGTTGAGTAATGTCTTCTAATACCTAAGGAAATAACAGCTAGCATTTACTGAGAAGTTACTGTATACTAGGCACTTTACATATTGTCTCATTTAATTCTCACAAAGTAAGAGGTCATTGCCATGATTATTATATAGACAAATAAAGTAAGGTGTGGATAGGTTAAGTGACTTGTTCTGTGTATACAGCTAGCAAGAGTTAGAGCTGGGATATGAACCCAGGCAGTCTGACTAGAGATTCCATGTTCTTAGCATCTGATAGTGAACTATTCCCGTGGGGGAGGACTCTTTTAAAAAGGATGTTTCTTTTCATATGGTAAGGGTTTTTTTTTTTTGTCTCTTTCTTTTTGGAGTGATTACTCTGTACAGCTTGATGTTAACACATACCTCCTCAAATAAACTAACTCCCCCAGGAAAGTAATTGAATGATAGCACTGATGGTGGGAGTGATGGCAGCTATTATTGATCGAACCATGATATATACCAGACACCCAGCTTGGTGCTTTACATCTTCTCATTTTATTCCCAATCCTCTGAGGATGGTATAAGTATTCCCTTCTCAAAGATCAGACACAGAGGCTTGAAGGACTGAAGTAGACTGTCCTTGGAGTGGCAAAAGTAAAAACGTGGTCACAACATGGATGGACCTTGAGAACATCACGCTAAGTGAAACAAGCCAGACAGAGCCCTGTGATCTCACTCATGTGTGGGATGTAACACTGAGAGCAGCAAATGAACAAGCCGTAACAGCAGGGACTCAGTCACAGACAGCAGTATGGTGGTTACCAGAGGGGAGGGGGGAGGGGGCGGAAACAGTAAAGGGCACCAAATACATGGGGACGGAAGATGCTGTGGCTGTGGGTGGTGGCACTCGGTGCAATATACAGATCACGTGTGATGGCAATGTACCTCGAAACCTATATAATCTTATTAACCAATGTCACCCCGATGAATGTAATTAAAAAATTTTTTTAATGGAAAGGATAAGAATGCAGTATATGCCTGAGCAATATGCACATCTATGCTCTTAACCTAGTCGATGAGATTATCTCAGCTCTGCAGTTTGCATGCAGTGCAGACATGGATAGGTCTAAAAGCCAGGGATGGAGAAGGGGCATATTTTATTGTTTATCAAAACATGAGTCCTGGCACTGCAGTTTTTTTAAAACCCAAATATCACTGCATTTAATTAAGCCACCTCCTCTTCCATACCTTTCGGGGCAGATGAGGATCACAGTATCTTTCCTCCTTGTACGTAGCCCTTGATGTTGAAAGTCTCCTTTCCCAGCCTCCCGTTCCGCATGATAGATGCACATGAAGTCATTCATGCCCCTGAACCCATTAGATTTTTTCCCTGTTGGGTTATTTGTCAGCTGACTCTAAAGACCTAGCTGATTTCCTTAGTTTCCTTTTTAAAGTTCAGCTTCTCAAAATCCGCCATAGTAGCAAAGCTTGACAATCTGGCTCCCTGCCCTGTGCACTTACCTTACCATCGAACTAGCCCAGCACACTGTCCCTCAGGGCTCACAGCAGTGAGCCGGGACTAGTCCCTTCTTCCAAGGAGCATCAATGGAAGAGGTAGAAGAACCCAGAGTAAATGCACTCTGCTGAATCTTCTCAGGAAGATGATCTTAGATCTACTATAATAAGAGTCTTGTTTTCATGGATTTAACCTCTTGAATATTTCCAAGCAACTCTAAAGGCCATTAACAGGAGATAATTCTCAGTTTTGCCAATACACTGATCTGTATCCTTTACATTTCAGTTTCAAGTCATTAGGCACTCTGCAAACAGACAGTTACTCAATTAATTATTCGACAAGGGTTTATGGAGCATCTCACGTAGCAGCTGAGAGCACACACCCCAGAGCCCTGGTTCCTAGGTTCCCATCCCCATTGTCACTTACTAACTCAGCAACCTTGAGCAAGCCTCTGGCTTTGTCAGCCCTTGCTCCCCATCTGTGAAATGTGGGTTGTAATAGCATTGGTGCCATAGAGTTATTATCATAGAGTTATGATAATACAAAGCATTTTAGCACAACATCTGAGACATAGTCAGGGCTCAATAAATGTTAGCTGTTGTTGCTGAGAGCATCATCTTCCAGGTACTCCACAGGGTGCTGGAACAGAAGGCTGAGCAAGCCCAGAGGTGGCCTCCACTCTCATGAAGCCAGCGTTCGAGGAGCTGCGAGAAGACAGTGTGATTGCAGCACAGGAAGCAGGGAAGTGATGGTAGATGAAACTGGAGATGGGGATAGGAAGCTTGTAAGTGTAACATTTAGCCTGAATCCTTACTGCAGTGCAATGCCATAAAGTGGTTAAGAAAGAGAGGTGGCATTTTCTGTTTCCGTTTGGAAAGATGACTGGCTGGTGGTGGAGGGTTTGGAAGATGGGCACAGAGGGTGCAGCAGGATGGCCCTGCACATGTGATAGCCTCAGTGGTAAACCTGTGTGCGTGCTGTGTAAACACTGCCAGGTGTGAAAGTCGAGAACTGATTAGAGAAACATTTGATATTTTGTTAAAATATAAGTTCCTCAAAGTCACACAACTAACTACTAAGTAGTGAAGCTGAGGATGGAATCCACACTCTCAGCCACGTGATGCTGCTCAGCGCAGCATTCCAGGCAAGACCCATGGCCGCCGGCCCAGCACGGAGGCACTGATAATGGGGAGCATGCATGGACCCGAGGCATGCTTCTGCTGAGAGATGGACGGGACTTGGTGACAGACTGGATGTGCCAGACAAGCCAGGCTCTTCTCTCTACTCTTCAACTGAGTCGCTCGGCAAGGGTCTGTGGAAGTCACTGAAAGTTCTCAGATGTCACTGCATTGGGTGATCTTAACTGTGTTGTTTAAAAACTATTTCTAAATTTTGGAGATTTGCAAAGGTCTTGGGACATGCCCTCTACATGGTTGCCACGTTTTGGGAGAATATTGAGAACCCCATAATTGTTTCTCCACAATTAGTCATTCCTCAAGTTGAATATAATAAGTGGCATTTTCCTCCAAAATATTTGGTGGTAGGATTTTTTCCCCTTTCCACATATTGCAGAGCTTTAAAACCTCTCACCAGTGAGCCAGTGAAAGGAATTTCTTTAGGATGTTATTTTTTCCTGTGGAGAGGTTTAAAAGGCAATGTATTACAAATACAATGACTTTTCAACTATTATACTTTTACCATATGGATATGTTTGGTTTTTATTCTAAAGGGTCTAGTATTTCTTAGTACATATTTAAGATATTTTCTGAATATGAGTTTGTAAAAAATATGTTGTGTTTTAGTAATATCCTCACTATGCCAGCTTCCTCTTCCAAGTTCTGATCCAAGTTCTGATCCTCTCTGTCCCCACAGCTAAATCCCTGACACTTAAGCCTGCTGGTATCCAGCGGACTTATTTTGGAAAATTTCTACCATGAAAAAAATGTCAAGTTAATGACTTTTATTTGACATCATGTCACCTAAACATCTTTCAAACATTTGAGGAAGACCCAGTGTTTTTTACACATTTAAAGAGCTTATTTTCCCCCATTATAAAGGTTAAAATGTGGTCAGTTCAACAGTTGTAGAAAAACACTGGAGAGTAAATAAAAGGAAGGAGAAAACAATCACTCGTTGCATGATGTTACTATTTAGAGAATTCCACAGCTTACGTGTTGATACATTTCCTTCCAATCTTTTATTCTATCTTTCTGGTCAGTTATGTTGGAGGGACAGTCACAGGGGTGACATGATTGACTTCAGTGAGGTCCTGCCTTGGCGAGACACCTCAAGCTGATTTTATCTGGTCTCCCCATGGTCAGGGGTCCCCACTCTTGTTGTACCACTGCGGTGTCCAGGTGTTCTCTAACCTGAAGACTAAAGAGGTCCTAGATTACGGAGTGGAGAGTTATTCCCATAACAGATGAGTAAGATATGAACTGGTGCAAGTCTCAGGCTACTGGTGAGTAGCATTCCTGATGGACCACATACAGGAACAGTGCAGACAGCTGATCCTCACTGGACAGCAAAGAGAGAAATGCCTGGGTGTCCACTTGTACTGCAGAGTCTCTGGTTATGGGGTGGTTTCCTCCTGCAGAAAGAGGTGGGGGAGGGGCCAGGAAAGGACTAAGCCCTCAGCTCTAATGAAAATACTTCACAAGCGCAAAGGCTGGGGTGGGGACACAAATCGTTATCTTGTTATAATGATTCCTTATTTTGTGTGGTTCTGATTGTGATGATAAGATATCATTATTTGCCTATATAGTGCTTTACTCCTGTTAATTTATTTCATGTGGTACAAACATCTCATTTTCTTAGGTTAGCATATACATAACGATACTGTTGATGATAATAATAATAATTTACACTTAGATAGTGTTTCTGGAAACTTGTCTAACACCACACCACCAGGGCATGGGAGACCTGAGCCTGGAACTGGAATTTGTGCTCTGAGCCACTGAATGCTCCCGTCAGAGCTCCGTGTGCGCCCAACTGCAGTCACTGCAGAAAATGGCATTCACTGCATAAATTGAAATTTACTTAACTGTTCTCTTACTGAAGAACTGTCATTGCATTTATTTTTTTCCAGTTATAATAATGCTGTTGTGATCATCTTGCTACATATAGCTTTGTTATTATTCATTGCTTTAGATTTTTTTTCTTTAAGATATATTCATCAGAGTAGGATTTTTGACTCAAAGTTTATAAACAAGTCTGTGGCTTTTGATATACATGCCAAAATGCCTTTTTTTTCCCCCAAGAGTGGTGTAATTTAATTCATGCTGCAGTCAAAGATTTGTAGAAGTTTCTGCTTTGTTTTGTCTCTCTCTTCGTAGCACCTACAGCAAGCCTACAAGGTAGAAGGTGCTTGGTTGGCTTTCAGGGAGATATTTCCCTCAGGGAGTGAGACTTTTCCCTGGGGCATTTGATATTCTATAAGTAATCTTGGCCACGGGAAGGAAGATGCTTGGGGGTGGGGAGAGAATGAATTGTACACAAAGGAAGCATTAGTACAAATGTGTTGAAAGGCAAATCCATTTTTTTTTTTGAACACGGGTTTGGTTTGACTAAATGTTTGTGGGTTGGGTGACTCAGATGAGGGGATTGTACCCAGGACAAGTCACACTAACTCTCTGGGTGTTCGCTTAATAGACTAAAGGTACAAGAGATTAGATTACTTGGCTATAAACCTCTTAAAATGTTACTTTACTTTTTTATGCTTTTGTTTTTTTTTATTTTTAGAGAGTGGGGGTGGGGAGGGATAAAGAGAAGGGAAGAAATACCAATCAGCTGCCTCTCACATGCCCCCAACCAGGCACCTGGCCAGCATCCCAGGTCTGTGCCCAGACCTGGAGTCAAACCTACCACTGGTGGGTGATACCACAAGTCAGGGCCGCTTCTGAAAATTTTAGTATTAGTCGTTCTGTAATCATGCAAGTTAAATAAAATAAAAATTCTCCATTTCTCAAAACAAAATCAGTATGTCTTGAATTCTAAAAGTAAGAATTTATTATGGGGTAGGAGGTACAGACTCTATATGCTTTCAAATGAAAGCTGTTATTTCGGAAGCTAACTAATAATCCTGGAAGATTCGTGGGGAGATAGGTGAATTGTGAACAACCTAAAACTCCAAAGTTCTAGTTCTCTCTACAGCCTATCAGGGTATTCGTTTGTTTGCCTGACCTTGACTGGACTCCACAGCAGAGTGTGTTCTTTCTCCTGTACTGCAGAGAGTTGCCGGTAGCATTAGGGGAAACACAGGTCAAGGTGAGCCTGACGCGGGCAGAGAGAGACGGGGTGGTATGAAATCCCTGTTCTTAAACCAGGAGGCACCATCTGCTCTTTGGGGCCAAGGAGGCAATACTCTAGGACGATGGTCACAGTCCACTCCCCTAGAAGTGTGTATTTGAAAGGCACACAATAGCTCCCCTGTTCCTGGGAAATAATTTTCAGGGGCTCATCCATCTTCCGGAAGTTACTACTTTCGTAAGGTATCTGGGACAAGGCCCCTGTGGCCCCAGCACACCGTGCATGTCTTATCCATCCTGCAAGGGCCCTCAAGAGGAAGTGCTCCCTCCTTGCAGGAGGAAGTCATCCCGTGATAATTCTCCTTTTAATATCATCTGCTTGTTCTTTATGTGTTCATCTTCCTCACCAGTGTGTAAATTCCAGTGCAGAATGCGTTCAGTGTATCTGCATTATTCCCAACATCCAAAATGTAGTAGGCAGTCAATAAATGTTTGTTAAATGGATACAAGAAGTGGTGGAGTAATTTTCCCACTAAGAATTATTCTTCTCTTATTGTCCCTACTATCCTCTGTTTCTGATAACATTAGAACATAATGATGGAGAATACCTGCCCTAGAGTCAGAATGTCAGGGTTCAAGTCCTGACTGTACCTTTTAAGAGCTGCGTGACTGACCATGGCAAATAGAACACACTTCTCTGGGCCTCAGTTTATTCATCTCTAAAGTGGGGTTACTGTACAAGGCAGTTGTTTGGATTAAATGGGATGATACTTGCAATGAACTTAGAACGTTGTGTTACTTGCTTTTTTCCATCATTATTTGTATGCATGTTAAGATGATTTGTTAATTTTGAGGCTCCTTTAAAGTAGACCCTCATTCAACTTTGAATCTTAATTCTCTACTAATAGTGAGGTCTCAGCAATGTTTACCGAACATAACTGACATAGAAATTTGGAAAGTTCAGCACTTCAGAGCACTAGTAACTGTTACGCTCGTCAGCCATACGAACCACTTGAGACTGCAAACCCCAGGAGAGCTGAGTTTATTTTCATTTTTTTACTTCTCTTGTATACTTAGCAACTAACAAAATGTGTGGCGTTTACTGGTTGCCTGAATGGCATTTGCCGAAGATTATGCTGTAGACTGACAGGCAGGTAAACCCAGTCCTTACCGCCAAGGCACTTTGGAATAGTTCTTGCTTGAGCTAGTTTATGAGGTTTAGAGGAAGCAGAGAGAATCCAACCCAGCAGAGGTCTAATGGGAGGGAGAGGCAAAGGAGCTCGGGATATACCACAAGTACCCCTAGAAGTTGCTGCCTAGTAAATCACTGTACTTCATTTGTCCTAAATCATTGCAGCTCCCTCTGCTCCTGCCAGATCCTCACTTCCAAGCCTCAGCAGGGTGGGATTCTCTTCTCCCTCGCCTACTGCTGACAATAGTCCTGTTTCTGATCACAGCGCTGATTTGATTCCTGTTTAAAGCAAATACCATATTTTTCAAAGACCATAAGATGCACTAGGTTTTAGAGGAGGAAAATAGGAAAAAATATTGAAACAAAAAGTGTGGTAAAGTATTTAATAACATAAATAACGTAACATTTCACCAATGTAAATGTAAACAGAACTCAACAGCAGCATTAACAACCACTATTCTTTCCAAAGGGGGAGGGGATGCATCCTATAGTCAAAAATATGGTATATTTGAAAATGAGCCTCTATCATTGGATTACTTATCCTAATTATTTTATTTATCCTCTGAAAATCAAATGCGAAACTCTTCTGCAAACTGCCCCAGAGAGCATGGGGAGAGGGCAACCCTCGCCCTTCGTTAGCACACTTACAAACCTCGCATTTTGCAGTTCCATCACCCTGATAGTCTGAGACACACTGGCACACACACACTGAGAATGTGGAGAAATATCAGATTATATACTGAAAACGCTTGATGTGAGTACGATGCTGTACCGGCAAGGAACTCAGTGTGCTTTCTTATTCATTATCTTGTTCTCACAGTGTCCCTGAAAAGTATGTGGTGTGGTTCCCATTTGACAGATGGAGAGGCTGCACCAAAGCAATAGTTTCAAACTGCACAGTTCATCCCGGCACAGTCAGGCTTTCCTGTGACTCTCAGTGTTTCTGACTCGCAGCCAAGGGGGAGGCTCCCGTGTTTGCTCCCTGTTGGTCCCATGCGCAGCCTGAGAGCGGCATTCACGCCTTCCCCTACGTGCCTGATAATTCTGATTTTCCTTTCTACTTGTTCTCCAGGCTGAGTCCCCTGAAATATGCTTTCCATACGCACTTAAATATTTTATGTTAATAGTGATGGAAGTCAGATTTCAAGTAATACTTCCTGTGGTTTATTGGCCCAGTTAATTTAACATTAAGAAAGAAATGAGAATGAATAAAAAGCATTGCACATTTCCATATGTAAATGTGTGCCTGGAGGAAACTGTTAGAGATGGGAGGCAATCAATAAACTCCAGAAATCCAGTGCCATTGCATGTGACTCCGACACTGCTTTCTGCAGGTTGTAGGTTTTGTTTCCGAGCTCTCCTTGCCTCCGTTGTCTTCATTGTCTTCCTTTCCAGGACGTGTGTTTTCTGCAACTCTGAAATTCCCTGACTCTGAGGACGTATCCTAGGTGCAGCTCATGAGCATTGGGATGCCGTCTCCCAGGCGATTTGTGATTATGTGGCTCTGACAGTGCTCCTGGCAGGGCTTCATTTCCCACCAGGGCTCAGCAATCCGTATCAGCCTCTGCAGTGATCCTGCCAGAGGGAGGGAAAGGTCATGTCCCTGAAGGGAGTGATTTTCATGCAGAATTCTGATCAACCCCAGGATCCTCAGAGGTGATTCAGGGGTCATTGCTGAGGGCAAGAAAGAGGCCTACCAACAGCACTATAGATTAGGTTTGCATTTTATCTCTCCTATATAGGTTTTCTTTTTAGAAAGGGAGTTCTACTTGGTTAAAAGTCAAACACTGGTCAGAACTAGCAGAGAGGCAGTAATAACAACAGACACTTGCTGATGTTCACTGTATGTTGGGGAATAGGTTACGTTCTGGATCTGTATTCTGTTAGTCGATCCTCTAAGCAACATCACGAGGATTTTCATTTGATAGATGAGAAGGCTGAGGCTCAGTGATGGGAGGTCATTTGTCTGCGTCACCAAGTGGCAGACCTAGAGCTCTGTTCTTTCTCTCACTTCTTTTCACAAAGCTTCCCCGGGCAGTGGCCCCATCCCACGTGGGCTGCAAGGTACTGGAGGTACAGCAGCAGTACACGCATGAGAAGGGTATGACTCCACTCCCTGGGGCTTCATGTTCCACAGAACTTGGACCCAGGTCTGTGCGACTATGGCACCTGGGCTCAAACTCTTATGCCGTATTGTTTTTAAACCCCAAACCCTGGGGCCTCACCTTGAGGTGGGGGAAGGTAAGAGTTACTGAAAACACAGACGTGTGACAGATGAGGCAGACTGCACTCACTCTCTGGGGTCACCGCATGCTGCTAGAGTCGAAGGCAGCTGCCCTCTTGTACCAGGAGGGTTCAATGCATGCACAGCTCCGGTTCTCAGAACAACTCCTTGTCAGTGTTATCCTGTGGCTTTCACTGTAGTGTCATGTCAACATCGCTGCAGAGAACTTGATTCTTGTCCTGAACCACGTGTCATCTTGGGAAAGCAATTTCACTTCTTTAGCCATTTCCCTGCTTGCAAAATAACATGTGTGGAGGGTATTCTTGCCTCCTCCTAGCTCAGATGCCCTGATTCTGAGTCTGTGAGTACCGTAGGTATATGTAGGTACATGTCCTGTTCTGAATAGGGTGTCCCCATATAATGGTGGCTTTTAAATTTTTTGACTATTAGCAACAATACAAAATACATTTTAAATTATGGCTAAATATACAAACATACACACAGAGACACACTTATCCAGAAAAAGTTTCACAAAAATACCATTACTTATATAATATACTCTTCAATAATCCATTATATTCCATTATATTCTAGTCCATTTATTGTTTCATTTTTGTAGCAGTGTTGACCGTGATCTAATAAGTGGATTTCATATTGATTTTATAATCCACTAGCTGTGCCTGATTTCAAATCAGACTGCCAAGAAGAGTTTTTCAAGGTCAACCATGTCTGCCTTCTGCTTACTTTGGAAAATTAAAAACAAATTATATATATGTAACTTCATACTGCTGAGAAGTTGCTGCATTGCCCCCAGGGATGGTCATTCCCATCTCTTTAAGGCAATCTCTCCCAATTTTCTGTATGGCTTTATGACGCATTAGACTCTCTGCCATCCTTTAAGTGAATTGGAAGTGCCCCCTTAGGACAGAAGCACAAGGTATTGTTGTGTGAAGAAGTGATCAGCCAATTCAGCTTGAAATGATACTGCTTCACTCAGTCACCAAAGAGCTCTTTAAAATTCTCCAATGCATGGAGCTTAACTGCAGAGGAAAAATAATCCCCGATGTTTTGTCAGCGTGCAAGAATGCAGTAAAGCACTAGCAGCTGGGGAGGTGGCTTTATTATTAGCATCTTGCTCTCCCTTTTGCCCCTTGGAAAAATTACTGTGGCTCTTAACAGTTTTGTAAACTGAGGCTGAGAGCCCCAAGGCCAGCGTCTCAGACAGTGACTCTGTGGCATCGTGAGGCAGAACAATGCTGGCGCTCACTGGCTGTTCTTGGCACAGAGTCCGTGCTCACGGGACCTCTGCTTTGTTGCTGGTGAAGGTATTCCAAGGTGAGTGGAGAGGGAAGTGGTCATCTAACCAAATCTACTGGAACACTTAATTTCTGGCTTTCTCCCCATTTCTGTTCGTCATGGGTGCCATTTTTTGTTTTTACTCCATTCCTTAGTGACCTAGAAAACGCCTCTCAAGTCTGAGACATTTAGCTGTCCCGGGCATTCTGCTGGAGCCAGAGGAATTTATTTCTGCTCGTGCCTCTCAGCTCACCTCTG
Source organism: Tonatia bakeri (assembly GCA_004024845.1). Lineage (NCBI taxonomy): Eukaryota > Metazoa > Chordata > Mammalia > Chiroptera > Phyllostomidae > Tonatia > Tonatia bakeri. Next base: position 31,634 of record PVIA01007595.1, on the reverse strand, counting down.
ACATGGCTCCGCGATGACTCTTCCTCGGCCAGCTCTCAGCTAACGCGTCACCTCAAAAAAGCCATTTCCGACTGTTTCGGTTGGCTAGCTCCCTGCCTCTCTGCCCTATGACTCTCTCTTATTTTACAGCATTTTTTTTTTACCATCTGAAATTGTCTTATTTATTTGTATTTTTGTTTTACTATCTGGAAGGAAGGATTGTATCTGCTCCCCATGGTAACCCAGAGTCAGAACATTGCTTAATAGATTTGGGAATCAGTAAAAATAGGGGGAATCATATTAGATGTTTGCTGCCCACCCCCTAACTCTAAACTAAAACTAATCTCTGCTTTCTCTAGTTCTCAAAGGACCTGCTCTTGTGCTGCTTCCTGCCTTGGCCGGTCATTTCTAATGCACATGTTCCCATCTGCTAGATAAGCTGCAAGGGAAACCTTTTATTTAGGAAGTTAATACTTATTACCTCCCTATGCGGAAGCTCACCACAACCCTATGAGGTAGTTATCATTGCCCACTTTGCAGATGAAAAGTCCAACCCACAGCCAGCAGGCTGCACGTGGCCCAGGATGGCTATGAGTGCGGCCCAACACAAAATTGTAAATTTACTTAAAACCTTCTTTTTTGCTCATCAGTTTTCATTAATGTTTGTGTATTTAATGTGAGGCCCAAGACAGCTCTTCTTCTTCCAGTGTGGCCCAGAGACGCCAAAAGGTTGGACACCTCTGGCTGGAGAGATCTGTCCAATTCATTTAACTGGTAAATGGCAGAGTTGGTGTTTACACAAAAGAGCATTGGCTTCTATTTCTTTTCTCATTCTTACATTCCTTTGGGCTCTGCGTGGAGAGTTATCTTAAGTGTTTCAAAATCAATGAATGAAATTTTAAAATCAAATACCATAGCTTCAATCTTGATTTTCAAGAGTAGTTTAGTTGATTCCTGCAAGGGGTCTTACATTTTCTTCTTCTGTTTTTTTCCACATATTCTTCAGATAACTGGTGCCGGTGGGGGTAGTGCCTGCTTACCAGGGAAATCCTAGTAGCGACTTTCTTGAAACAGATTGAAGTTTTTCAGTCAACATTAATGTTTACAGTGCCTATGGGCTCCAGGCCCAAAAGGTTTTTGGGTTGCAGGCCAGGTACCCTATAGGTGTCATGCAAGAGGAAACTGATTGCACATAGATGTTTCTGTCCCTCTCTTTCTCCCCTGTTCCCCTCTCTCTGAAAATAAATAAAACCTTTAAAAAGATCTGGGTGATCTATCAATTGGTGGACCTCTTTGCCAAAGTGCTAGAGCAAACAAGTTACTCAAAAGGCAATGGCTGTTCCGCCTAAATTGCGTAAGTAACAAAAGGGGCAACATTAGTAAGCAAGCTCGGGAAACAGTGGGGGTGAGGCCGGGAGGGGAGAAGGGGAAGACATGTCATTATGCAATAAGGTCTTGGAAGCATTTAATCTCTCCTGAGAAATGCATTTTCTTTCTGTTCTTAGTTAAAGAGAATAATGTGTTACAACTCCCTTTTCTTCTCTGTTAAAAATTTCCAAATCATATTTACTTTTCTTTATTTTAAACATGTTTGTGTTTTATCTTTGTAAATCGACACTTTCTCATTATTAGTCTTTCTGTGTGTCTTTTTAAATAAGTTTCTTTGCCCTGTTAGAGAAATAAAAGTCTGTGAGAAAACTTGAAAAATACAAAAAAGTACAAATACAACTATAGTTTCATCATTCAGAGAAGATGCTATTGTGAACTCCTTTCCAGTCTGACTACCTTTTTTTTGTATGTTGTGTTTTGACATAATGAATACGTGATTCTGTTTTCTGACATGTTCCTCTTAGAATTTATTAAGCATTTAGGTCGTTTCCAGTGTTACCGAGTTATACATCACGCTTCAGAGGATATCTTCTTACATTAATCTTTGTCTTTATCTCTGATTTATATCCTCTGAATAGATTCTTGGAAGTAGGATAATTAGATCAAGGCCTTCCACAAAGGCTAAACCAGCCTAGTTCCTCACCAGTATTGCATAAGAATGCTTGTCTTGCCACCCTTTGCCAGCACTGAATATCAGCTCCTAATCTGTTGACAATTTTGGAGAAAAACATTAATATTCCATTGTTTTAAAGTGAACTTTTTGATTACTACTAAGGTTGATTTTTTTCCCCACTTGTGCGTCAGTCTTTTGCATGTTTTCTTAAGTTAAACATTTTTTTGCCTATTTTAAAAGGTTTTTAAATTGAGGTATCATTTGCATATCATTAAATACAGAGTTTATAAGTGTCCTCTTCAACGAGCTATGAAAAATGCCTATTCTGGTTTAATCCCATCCCTTTCAAGCTATGATCACTCTCATCAACCCGGAAAGTTCCCTTGTGCCCCTCCCACCTGGAGGCAGTCACTGTTCCGATGTGTCACAGAAGTTGTTCTTCTCCTAGAACTCAGTAAAAATGGAACCACACAATGGGTGACTCTCTTGTAACAAGCAAGAAGCTCATGTTCACCCACATGGTTGGGTGTATCACCAGTTTATTCCATCGTGTGGCCGAATAGCATTTAATTGCATCATACATTCCTTTACTTCTTGATGTATTGCTCCGTTTAGTTCTTTGAAAGTATATGGTAGCTGCTGTGAAATCTTTGTTATGTTCAATATATGGGTCTTCTCAGAGGCAATTTTTGTGGTCCACTTTTTAAAACTTTTTATGCGTATGGGTCATAGTTTCCTATTTTTTAAAGTGTCTCATAATTTTTCTGTATTTGAAAAAGGAAGCATTTTATTACATAGACAATATATGGTAGCAACCCTGGATATTGATCCCTACTCCCAAGACTTTTTTGTTTGTTTATTTGTATAGTGCACCATTGGACAATTTCTCTGAAGCCAGCTGTCCCTGGAGTGTGACGTCTCTGATGTCACTCCTCAGCGGGCGACCTTGGGTCTGCTTGTAGTCCGTCACCTTGGAGACAGTGGTTTTCCCTGGGCTCTGTGACTCTTTCTCTGGTCTCTCCAGTGAGCCACCTCCCTCTGTTGGAAACACAAATAGCTCTTAGGCTCCACTGATTTCTGGTTGATTGCTCTATTTTTTTGGACCATACCGTGAACATAAACTTTGTCTGATCCAATTAAATTCAGGCCCTTTGCAGGAGAATTTTTTGAGGCCCGTCTTTGAAATATATGCTGACCATAGGAGGTCTCTTCTTAGCTGTCTCTTCCTTCAGTTCTCTCTGATAAAATTGTCATCCTGTGGGTTGGCTTGTTGATTCTTTAACAGTATCAGCCTCTTCTTAATTGCTTGTTATTAAAATCTAATTTTTTTCTTGAGAGTGCTCTAAAACTTGAATTTCTCCATACTCTTTTCTTAATAAAATTAATCCTTTGGGCAAAACTGGGAGCATTCTGAGGCTTGTTCTTAAGTTTAGTTTGACTGACGCTAAGGTCGCCTCCTACCCCAGGACCAACTGACCCCATTTCTCAATGTGGCCTTTCTGGCGTCTATACTGAATGCCCTGGGATTCAATAAGCTCTCTCGATGGTTAGAACTTGTGTCTTCCAACCCTGGTAAGCTCCAATAAGTTCTTCAGGTGACAGTGCTCCATTGGTTGTTTTGGCTGGCTTCTTTGAGTATTAATTACGCCAAGGATGCACAGCTTTCTGTTTAAAGATTCAAGGGGACCCCTATGCAGATTTTCCAAACTTCCTCTGTTTAGTTTCCACCTCTCTGCCCTCCAACTCCAGTCGCCTCTGCCTCCTCCAACTCTAATCCTTGTCCTCTAAACTCAGCAAGAGTACTCTGCCCGGGTTTCCTCATAATGTCTTGGAAGTATCTCCAGGCAGAAAGCTGAAGCAATCCTAGGGATTGCCTTACTTGTTTTCCCTCTATGAGGTATCATCTCCTGTGCTTCCCACTGTCTGATGTCTGAAAATAGTTGTTTTCTATATTTCATACAGGTATAGCTATACAGGTATGTCTAGAAGTAATCGTCTTATGTCATTGAAACTGTCAGCTCAAGAAGTGCGAGTCCTGCCCATTTTTTTTACCTTTGTGTTTTTCTCTTGTTCATTTGAGTGAGTGCCTCAAAAATCTAACAATTTGAGCTTTGTCTGTTATATTAGCTGTCATTTTAAAAATATCATTTGCTTTATTTTCTGCTGCTTTTTTGGTCTTTACATTTTAATTCTTGCATAACCAAATCTATTGTTATTTGTAAAAAATTCCTTCCCATTGAAGAGCAAACATTTATCTAAGTTTCATGGATTTCGAGGGTTGGAGCGGGCTTCATTTGTTTTCTATTTAATTAGAAGTCTACTGAGATTAGTTTTGGTGTATGTTATAAGATGGTTTTATGTCTGTTATTCAAATTTTCTTCAAACAATTTGTAGAAAAATATAAATAAATAAGTTAAATATATCTCTCTGCAAAGTTGTTAAATGTTATCAATTCTTTTAGAATTAATGCATATTAATCTTGTGTGATAGATTTAAGGTCATTCTTGGGTAATGTTAAATTACCACAAATCATACCATATGCTTTTTTTTTAAAAAGGTAGAATATGCTTAAAATCAATAAAAATGGAAATGAGGACACGTAGACCAGGACAAGCGGTGAGGGGCAGAGCAGAAGCCAAGGTGAGCGGTTCTGATTTAGGACACTGGTTAAAATGACCAGACCTGCAGTCAAGTACCTACATTTCAATTCCAGGTCTATCACTTACTACCTTTGTGAACTTGAACTCCACTTCCTGGGTTATGGCTACGTGAAATCAGACAGCCTCGGTAAAGCAGTTCTGCCACATCAGCACCATGGCCACTATTATGACTGTGATTAAAGTGATGAAAATTAGAAAGATAAACAAATGGAGATGCAATTTGAGTGGCGTGAGCAGGCAAGAATGAGGGAGTGTGGTCTGGCCTTGGTCTCTCTGTAGTAAAGCCGGTAGGGTAGTGTGAATGATGCATGTGTGAGCTTGATTTCATGTGTGCGTTGGTAGGTAGCATTGTGATGGGCTGCCCTGACAACCATCTCTTTCTGCTCATTGTTTGAGTTACCATGCAGGGTGGGCAAAAGTAGGCTTATAGTTGTGAGTATTCAAAACAGAGTTTATTATTGTATTATTATTTATTAACTACTGTGTGATTTATTTGTATTACAACTATAAACCACATTCAGTTCCTGATTTTTGTACAGATTCATCAAGCATTGAAGCATTGGCTGGGGGAAGGGATGATGGGCAGAGAGAACACAGAGGCTAGTGGTGTCTGCACCACTTTCCTCACAGCAGGGAGTCCGCACTCTGTCCAGTTTGTCTGTTCTCCATAGACACATGTGTAAACCAGATCAGACAAAACTGACTCTTCCCTCCTTTGCTTGAAGGAGGTTCACAGAGAAAACACTCTGTAACAGGAGTAAGGATTACAGGATTAAAATCCCCTTTTCTCCACTGTTGAGTTGTGTGATTTGGGGCAGGTTCCTTCTACTCTTTGGTTGCTATTTTGCTGTTAAGACCTGTCACTGAAGGGCCAGAGAAAGTCCTGCATGTGTATTAGAGTTCATTCATTTACTACTTTTTAACCAAATCCTTACTGAGTGATTTCCGTGTTAGCTGCTGCGTTCTGTGCTGGGGACACAGAGCTTGTCCTTGTCCTTGCTCTCAAGGAACTTGTTGTTTAGGGAGATGGACAGTATTAAACAAGTATGGGTGGTGAGTGCTACAAAGGAGACTTGCATGGTGTCGTGAGTGGTAAACAGTGCAGGGCAGGGATTGGCAAGTGCTGTCCGTAGTAGGATAGACAGTAAATATTTTGGGCTTGGTGGGCCAACGTGCAAATGGAGCATTTGTTTTTAAAAGCCAGTAATCTTTTTCACATTTTGCATTTAGAAATAAAAACCACACTTAGGTCACATGGTCCTTGCAAAAATAGGTGGTAGCTGTAGCCTGCTTTCTCCCAATTACACCTACCATATAACACATGATACGGTCTGCTGGGTGTGACAGCTCTTTCCAGGCAGTATTCATGCTCACAGTTCTTTCAAAGGATTTGCATGAGTGATGGCTCCCTGTCTCTGTTTTTACCTATCTCAATTTATCTCCATCTCTTTCTGTCCTTTTTCATCATATCTTTGTAGATGTGAAAATACAATTTCTATCTTTTTTATCATATCCTTGTAGGCTTAACATGTAAATGGCATGCCTGCTTACCAATACTTTTGTGATATTTTAATTTGGCTGCTTTCGTGCCTTTTCTGAGAGCAGATTACACCGTTTAGTTGATTTTTGTTCACTGTTCTGGCCCCTATAGTGCTAAGTTACTGCAGTTGCCTGGGTTCTGTGGCAGTGGCGGGGGTAATCCATCAGGATGGTGCACCGTATATGGCGAGGCCACTGCAGAGGGAGATTGTGGCAGAGTACTGAGGGAGCAGACAGGGGAAGAGGAAATTTAAACAGCTAAAATAGTGAGCTATCCCAGAGCTGAATTAATAAACATGTTCATTTTGACTATTGATTCACAAGCTAAAAAAATTTATTTGTACTTAATAGAATCAAAGGCATAATATCCTCCATGAACACACCAATTTATTTGGAGAGCCCTTCCAAAAGGAATCAGATTCAATTAGAAAAAAATATTATCACCTTTTAAAACTTATAATATTAATGACATTGCAGAACACAAAAACAAAGTTTTTAAAAAAAATTTTACTTAAAATGCCTGAAACACTTAAAATATTCTGAATTTTATTTATTCTATTATAAGCCTATCCTAATGTTTTAATTCAAACATTCCTATAGATATCTCTAAATATATATTTTTTGCAGTTACACCAAAAAGTAGAAAAGGAAAAAAATCCAAGTGCATTCAATAAGACTTTATTTGATATTTTCTTTATTCTTTTCTTCTTGGTCTCTTTTTTTCTCACATTCGTCTATACATCTCAGTGTCTTGACTTTTTCTGATCACATTTTATTTAAACTAAAAAAAAAGCTATGACTGGGGAAAATGCTGAAGATCTAATCAAGGAATTGTCAATAATAACCATGTGACTCAAGCTATAAATCACTCAGGATTAAGCATCGTCCTTCATCTGGGTATGAAATTTCCAATGCCAGTTATTTGTTATCTGCCAATGGAGATTAAAATGTCTCCTTCCCAGGAGATCTTTCGGAAACGGACGGGTCCCTACTGTCAGCGCAGCTGGGAGGCTGCCTGCCTGGAGACAGCCAAGTGAAGCCGATGACATTGCAGGGTCCTTTCTTCCCTAAAAACTTGTATCCATTTCGACATAACATCCAGTTAGCAAAAGTTTGGTCGAGCCGTTATGTTTTCTATATGAAGCACAGTGCATTTTAATAGGTTAGAGCAATAATTGAAGATCTTTATGTGTAGTGTATACACTTTACGTGTGTGTGTGTGTACATACACACATATTAGTATATTTATTGGGTGTTTTCTATAAGCCAGGCTCCATGCCATGCCTATTTACAAATGTTATGTCATTGAATCTCACAGTGACTGTATGGAGAGAGTTTCTCCCCTTTCGTACAGTTGAGCCATTTGAGGTCTGTGGTGGCCAGTGGCTTTCCCAAGCCTGAGTCAGTAGGAAGCCTAGGTCTCATTCCCAGGACCGTTCTATTCAGAATTTAGGCTCTTTCCGCCTTGCTTTTCAGTCTTGCTTAGTTCTCTCAAAATTTTTCAAACCAAACAAAAAAATAGTTTAAGCAATTTGCTCAGGAGCACAAAGTTAGTAACAAGCAAAGGCAGCCCTCGAGTTCAGATCTTGTTTCTTCTGATCTTGCTTTGGGCACTACACATGCTGTGTCTCATACATGTTCACGCGACGCCCACACATATTAAACAAATGTGAAAATAAAGTTCTTTTCACTTAAGCTATTTTTAGTTGTATTACCTGTTTTTCATTGCTATACTCAAATAGCCCTTTAAAACTTCTAATTACTGAAGTTATTGCATTCAAGGATTATAGGAAGAACAAGTTACACTCCAAACTTCACAGGAAGTCAAAAAGTATTCCCTTTGAAGAAATGATTGAGATGAAGAGAGGGTAACACTTAAATAAAAAGGTAACTAGGTTTCGATTTGAGAACCCTTTTGCGTGTGAAAACTCAGCGAATATTATGCTCAGTTAAACAATATGTGATCATAAGATAGATGATGTTCTGGGAAGGAATTCTCCTGTAACTTGTTCCAACGCAAAAAGTTTGTCACACAAGCTGAGACGAGGCAGGTGGCTCGGGTCTTCTCAGTGAAATGTCACTTTTCAGGGTCCTTGGCTTGGGACCCTGAGTACATTTCTTAAAAATAGACCCGAAATGGAGGGGCCTGGAAGTACCTGTCAGTGTGTATCTTTTGTGTCATACTAAAGTCAAGGTTTTCCTCTTTCTGTTTTTTCCCTATATAAAAATAACAACAAATCTGTGTGACTCCATCATATTTGATGTGTCATTGTATTAATCAGGATGGAAGGACTGTGTCATAACACCAGCAACCCCCACAATCTCAGCAGCTTACACCACATGTTTTTTTGCTCACAGTAAGTCTGGTGAGTGCTGGTTGCCCTGCTCCATCTCATGATTATGTCACATGTCCCACATGCTTTTAAGATCACTGCAGCAGCAGAAAGAAGGGATAGATGTGGAGTCACGGCACATGCCATTTCTGCTCACAACCATTTGGCTAAAACAAGTCACATGACCCCAGGCAATTGCGAGGGAGGCTGAGAAATGTGGATGGGCACATGGTTATTTGGTCAATGATGTCTCTGACCTGTTATCTATGATTTTTTCCCTCCTTCCTTCTGCCACCCTGCTCTTTCCCCTCTCACTTGTCATTCTTCTCACCCTTTCTTCTGGGGCTGGTCTTCCTTTATTGTTTCTCGATTCTCTTTTATTCTGCTACTGTTTAATAAATTTTGTATCTGTTGTACAAGGTACTTCATGATCTTAAGAGTCAGTGACATCTAATTTGTGTGCCATAGATGCTTCTCTTGCCCCAGCCCAGCTACTCTGGGCCACGTGGCTTCTAAGTTGATGAATATACAAGAATAAAACAGGATTCCAACCTCTCATTGCTTATAGTCCTGTGAGAGAGATGTGGCATGCAGACAATGCAGTAATAAAAAAATGCACATATGACACACTTTCCACAGGTAATGCGCTGTGGGACTTGATTCAATTCTCTTCCGTACTCAGCAGCATTTGCTAAACGCCAGTCAGAGCACTTTGATTGGCCACGTGCTAAGGAAGTGGGTGTGATCTTCTTGCACGGAAGGACAGTCACAGTTGGAAAAAACAAAATGTATGAGGCAGCCACTGTGAGCAGTGCTATCAAACAAACACACTGCGTCTCTGTCTCACTTCTCGTTTTCTCTCATTTGCAATTCTCTCGTCTTGCTTTCACTGAGTTGTACCACCCCCATAAACATTCAAACTTGTCCCAGACTGTGTTTTTCCATAAACTGAAGCCAATATATAACTTTTACTCCTATTTTGATTTTAAGTATGTATGTGGTTATCCCTCGGTTGGGTACTGATTGATAGAGAAGAGATATATATCATTTTCTTGGAAAAACTCATGATTTTTGGCAAGACTAGTCTAATTTTTATGGAATCAGCTAAGGAAGGATATTGCATGTTAATACATATATATTGGGATAGAGTTCAGGAAAAGGGGAGTCACTCCATAAACTTCTATAATTACAAAGTAAACTATTGACTATGGGCAACTCCAGCTTTTTCTCTGTGGTTACTCAGCATCACCAAATAGCACAAATACATATTTAGTATATTCTGTATGTAATTTTGAATTCTCACAAATGGGTTTGTGGAGGGCATAGGGGAATCTTATTTCAAGTGGGGGACTCAGGCATTTATAAACAAGGCCCCATGTTGGCAATTCAGGGAAAGTAATTAGTGTTTATGACTGTGGGAATCTGGAGTGTGTGTGATGAATTGTATTAATTGGGCATGAATTGATATTGGAGGGTAAGGAAGGATAATTTCTCCAGCTAAGTACACATGGCCAGTAGCTGGAACTATTCCCCAGACCAAGCCATTAGCCTCAAAGAAAGTAATTTATTAAGTACTTATTCACATATCACATTCTGCTAAATGCAGAGCCTACCAGCTCCTAGAACCCACAGTCTCGTGTTAAAAGGTAAACTGAGGCACATTAAAATTTACAAGAGTTTATCTGGGCAAACATCTCTTGGAGTCCAGGAGCACTCTAACAGCAGGAGCTGGGGGAAAGGCTTTTTGAGAGCAGTCTTGGAAGCCAAGCAGGGAAGTTATTGGATTGGCTACAGCGTGGGTGCTTGCTCTACTTGGGGAAGCCTAGTTGGTTGACTGTTTGTGTTTGTTCTTAAGTTTCAATTTCTTGACCTTGAGGCATTTATAGGAATTGACTCTGCCTTAGGTTTTTGTTTGCTTCTGCAGGCTGTAGATGCATTAGAATCACCTCAGTCTGATGGCTTCCTTGTTTACTTACTGTAACACCTGCCGTGTAGTCGGTCTGTGCAGGTTTGGAGGAAAGAGCTAGCAAACTTCACATGGACTTAAGAGCTTCAAATAAAGAAACTTGTGTGTTTAATAATAATTTTTTTTAGAAGAAACCAATTGAAATCTCATTTTCCTTGTTTAGATTTTCCAAATAGCTCCATAGTTAGGGGACCATGTGAGCTTGTTTATGCATATAAATGATCAAAATGTGGAGTTTACTCAGCTCTCTGATATCTGCTTCCAAACTATACTTTTCATTGCCTTAAGGGAGATGTCTGCAGATGTACTGTGGACTACAACTTCTTTGGTGCCAAGGCCAAGTCTGACCTGTCTCATTGAACCCTGAGTACCTGCAGAAAGCTAGGGTGAGAAGAGGTATATAAAATCATTTGAATGAGAAAACCCTCACTCCTGGTAAGATTCAGTAAGGATAATTTCTCAGGGCAGTCCCATAAGGAAAGACACCAAAAGTTTGTTGAGCACCTGTCATGTCTCAGACTCTTTACTGGGGTCTTTTAAATGGGTGTCCTAGCATCCATTCATCCATTCATTCATTTTAGGCAGTAGAAAGTATCAAATAATAGTATGTATGTGAAGAAGTTGGCACTGTGTCTGATACAGAGGACATCTTTAGTTATCTTTCTCTTCTTTTATTCAACTATTTTACCTTCCTCTTTATTATATTCATAACCCACCAGAAATGCCACACTGTGATTTTCTGTCCCTATTTAGATTGGGTGCATAAACGCTGGTCAGAGATGTTGGCTATGTTTTTGGTCAGCATTATTTTTAAGGCAGTTCCTCAATGAGGCCCATCTTCCTCTCCATTAGTCTCCTCCTTTGAATGTTGTGGAATGGAGATTTCACTGCCACCACAGCTGAGAGCCCTAATGCCTGTCATTGGGACTATAGAATTTCCTCCCAGGTCTAACAGCTTTTAAGTTTGTCTCTTGCAATTCATACTCCTCCTTTCTTCAAGAGAGATCTCTCCAAAATACAAATTGGGCTATATATTCTCTTGTTCAATCCCTTTAATCACCTGGGATTTCCTACAGCTAAAGCCTAGAACCCCCAACATGACATACAAGACTCCTCATGACCAGACCCCTACCTCCCTCTTGAGAGCAGTCAAGTTCAGCTGCTGCTGTGGAGGCTGCATGTCCACACAGGGGCATCGTCAGGACCTTGTGGTGCTATGACTGTACTTTTGCTTGTGCAGGTCCTTCTGTTTTGTGCCTTCTCTCTTTTCCTTATCTGTCTTCACCTAGCCGACTCTGTTCACTCATAAAAAGTTCATGCTTCACTTCCTTCTGGCAGCCTAGGGAAAGCGTAGATACTTTTCCTTAATAGTTCCTTACCACTCTGTGTACTGATTATCAGGAATTTAGGATATCATATTTAAACCATCCATTAGAACCTGTTGCTCTCCCTGTACAGTAGTCTTGCTTGCAGGTCAATAAACTTTTTCTATAAAGAGCCAAGTAGCAAATAGAGGGCACATAGCCTCTGTCATTTATTCAACCCTGCCATGGTAGCACAAAAGCAGCCAGAGACAATACATACATTAATGAACTTGACCATGTTCCAACAAAACTTTATTTTCAAAGATAGGCACCTGGCCAGACTTGGCCTGTGGGTTATAATTTGTCAACTCTTGATAATGAAAATCCTATCTTATGTTTCTTAGTATCTCCAGCACCTAGCCCGGGGCCCGGGACAGAGAGGGGTTGCTCAGTAAATGTTAATTGAACTGGGAGTATGTTAGCCTTTCCAAAAAAGCACATGCCAAGTGCTGATTCTTATTTGTATTCAAAGTACAATCAGGTGGCTGTTAAACATTTTCAATTATGTATCCAGCAGGCGTGCCTCATTTGAGGACCAGAAGTGAGTCAGTACTTACTAATTTGTCAGGTTATACTCTAATAAGGAGATCACTGCATTCTGCCTGAGCTTTTAAGGCTTCTTGCTAATTTTCTCAGGAATCCCATTGCCCTCAGGTCTTTTCGTTCTCCTTGAAACCAGCCACGGCTCTGTCTGTGACCTGTTTATTGAAAGCCATGTAACTAAGTACAGTAATAGAATTTTCCAATCAATACCCAATTGTAGCAGGAGCCAGTGGAGAGATTCCAGGGCAGCGACACCCTGCTGAGATAACTGGGTGTCACTAACAAATCACGCAGCAGAGAGAAGTATTAATTGAGTTCCATCAATCACACACGTGGGCACTGGGCCTGAAATTTGTCATAGAAGCAATACTATTGCATGATGTATATTTGCTTGTGTAAACTCAGATGGCAAACTCACCTCAGGTCTGCTGAGTGACAGCTGCTCTAGGCCGCTCATAACAGTGTTCTGTTTTTCCCCGTTCAAAGTCTTAACAGTCTCTTCCTAGTAATCCTGGGACAGTTGGTTCCAAGAGAGAAGATAGACTAAAGGTGACTTGGAAGTCAAAAGGTCCAAAATTCAAATGTCACCTGTTCCACCCGCTGTGTTTGGGATGTGAGTGAGGTTGCGCCGAGATCATGAGCTTTTCTATCTTTACAATGAGGATTGTGCCTGGCCGCCTCACTGTGGGCTTTCCGTGAATTTCAAGTGATATTTTGGCCATGTAAATGCCATGTGACGATAGTTGTTGTATTTGGAATGCCTCAATTATTCTGCTTCTCCAGGGAATAATGTGTCAACCCTAAGTGAATTCCCCTTGTAATTTAATTTGTTAAGTGCTACAAGTTTAATTTTTTAGAAAGCATTTCTCAAAGATCACACAGTGAACTAATGGCTTTATTAAGCAAATGGCTGGTGCAAATTTAAGCCATTTGTTGCTCAGTTAACATGGGAATCCTGTCAGTTATTGGTGTTGTAGTTGTAGGTGCTGTTGGCTGCAGAACTTACCTATAATTGGGCTCTGGCTTCCTATGTAGTTTGGCTTTTGCTTTCTGGAAAATTCCAATTGGCTACCTTAACTTTGGCCTCTCTCCCACCAAGGCAAAGTGCACACTTGGAGAATTACTGAAATAGTGTTATAGTTGGAAGAAACATTCAACACCATTGAGTTCAATCTCTTTGAGTGGAAGGAAACAAGAGCCTGAATGTGTAATGACTTGCTCATGATCACACAAAAAACGAGTGCCAAAGCTTACACCCAACCCCTTATCTGCTGATGACATTAGCAATGACGGACACTTGCATAGAGCTTTACAGTTTTCAAAGCCTTTGTTTGTCTATCTTATTTGAACCTCTCTGAAACCCTGTGACACTGACAGGGTGCGGGGGCCAGTCCCTCCGTTTCAAAAGTGTTGTGACTTTTCTAAGGTCACCCAGTTGGTACGTGGTTGGGAAGAGGTGGTAGAGAGATGGTAGGAACAGGAGCACACATGTTCTGCCCGCAGGTCCCAGTTCCATTCCAGGCCATCATGTTTCTTGTCTAAAGTGTGTCTTGCCCACCACAGACCCAGTAACGCTGCTGTGTGACATTGGGGGCAGTGCCACGCAAAGAGAACAACAACTGGAAAAGTCCTAAAGTGGGAGAGAATTGGCTTGTTTAAGAAACTGCATCATAAGAAGATGTGAATCAGAGATGCCATTCCCCTGAAGATGCTCAATTTTAACTTTTAGCAGAATTGTAGACACACATATCATTAAGCACTGAGTCATCGTCATGAGCAAGAAATTCTATTCACTTCATTTCCCTTCTCAAATGTTTATAGCTGAGTCAGGCCCAGATTTTGCCAGGCAGAGCTCTGGGAGCCAGAGTACTTACTGGGTGCTCACCCTGACCATGGCACAAGGGACCCGTGGGATAAGATGTGTCTGGAAGGAGTGCCCTTGTTTGACTTGAAACAACTGTCTCTTAAGACCTTGAAAGAGAGTGGAGGAAAAGGCGCACAGCCATGCAGGCAGAGCCGACAGCGATGGGCCTGGCAAGGAGTGTCAGAATGACCCCGCATGACTGGGGATGCAGAAGCGGGTGAAGTATTGCTGTGCAACACGGGTTGAGATGTCTTCTGGAATATGTATTTTTTCCTGTGTAGAATTAAGTCTTTTTTATTAGAGGGAATCATTTAGACAACATTAGGAGGGGGAAACGTGATCAAGCTATTTCCCAAAGCTTGGCTCTATTTCTTCATTACGATGAAACATTGAACATGAGGTGAATTACAAAATAGGACAGAACGTGTTGGAGCCGTGAATGTCCTTTGCTATTTGCATCTCTTTCATGCAGTCATTAAACACATGCCGTCCATTTGCCTAACGTGTCTGAGGCCCTGTCCTGGGTACTGGGAGAAACACAGAAATGAGAATTGCAGGGTTCTTGCTCATTTATAAGCTTGATTGGCAGTAAATTATATGTAACCCAGTCATTTCAACAACATGTGATCAGACACTCCACCATTCGAGCGCTATGTAAATTTAAGAAGGTATTTGTCCTCTCGAAGTCTCTGTGTCCTTATTTATAAAGTTGAAATAATAGTGGAACCTATCTTACAATGGAATAATGGAATCAATCTATTTTGGGGTAGGATTAAAAGAAAGTAACAGTGTTAATTGCTTGCTACACTATCTGGATATAGTAAATATGCAGTGATTTTTCTAAAGTAGAAAGAATGACATTTGAACGAGATCTTGAAGGATGAATTGGTAAGTAGGGAAGAGCATTACAGGGTGGAGAATTTTGTGAAATACTATGAAGTGTTCTAGGGGAGATATTTATGGTCAAATTAGGTAAAACATGTTGACAAACATTGAGAGAAATTTACAGAAAGTCTTTGTGACTTTTTGTGGCACGCCAAGGAAGACTTCTGTAGGTGGGGATGAAGCGCCTTCACAGGACTTCAGGCAAAGGAGTAGGTGTTTGGAATTGATAAGTGTCTGTACAAGTAGCAATGAGATGGAGAAAAGAGGACAAAATGACATTTGGTGACCGTGTGTGAGTGTGGAATTATGGAGGAGGATTCTGTATTAAATGTACAACTCTTAGGCGAATGCTAAGAGAACACGATGAGAACAAATTATTTTTGCTCTGAAAGCAGGAGGTATACATGTGGTAGTTTAGATGACTCTATGAGATGAAATTTACCCCTCGTCAGTGATGCTATTTCACAGGAGTTGGCAGCGTTAACATGTCTGAGAATAGTCAACCTCTCTGTGGCAGGTATAGTTGCTGGGAAGTGTAATTCACCAGCACCTGCCTGAGTCTATTTGGCAAGTGCTGGAAGCATCTACCTTAGTTTTATCAGCATGAAAAGCTGTTCAGGAAATGCACTGCATTAAGAAAAGATTTTACTAAAGCCCCAGCAAGTGGTTTTAGAGTTTCATAGTGTTCTGTTTATTTTTTCATTGTGGTTGTTTTTATATCTGCGATGCCTTATCTTACTCGGAGATGCCTTTCTTTGGGGGAAATTAAAAAAAACAACAACACAGAACTCAGTCTATTGCATTTGCTTAGTAACATGTTACTCTTTTTATTTAGCAGTGAAACAAACATAGATATTGATTTTGACCATTTGACTTTTGGAATGTATATGTAGGATTGTCTTTGGTGATAGAGGTACCTTTTTGTGTTTGCTGCTTGTGTCATGAAACAGTGTAGGTTTCAGTATATTATTATATTACAGTTTAGCATGATGTTCTATCGTAATGAACATCAATCTGAGGTCCTAGGTTGGTCAATGTGTTGTCAGGATGGTTCTGACCATTAGTAATCCCAGTGAAACCAAGAAAATGAACATGGATTGATTTGGCCTCTCATTATATATTTCACATTCTGCTGGGTTATAATCATTATCATTTACTATGCAGCTCTGGAAATAAGTAAAGACTTAGTCCTTTCCCCAGCTGTCATGTCACAGCCAGCAGGTTTTATAAATCCGGTAGACAGGGGCACAGTTCTGCAGTCATCCCCAGGAGGTCACTACTCTGAGCTCAGGTGTCCCCTAGCCTGAGAGACCGTGTCCCCCACTCTCCCCTCCCATCATGCACTCTACTCATCTTCATGTTGAGAGCTATCATCCGTCCTCATCTCCCTGCTTCTGACCTTTGCCCTGGCTTCTGCTGCTGTAGGTTGACCTCGGCCCCTTACTTCCCTTCTTTCCTGTCTACTCTTCTCGAGTTCTCAGCTTTTATATCAAGTGGCCATCGAATCCCTTTATTCCTAATTTCCTAACACAGTCAAAGCACATTCTGGATAATAATTCCATTGTCTTATTCTGGCAACCAAGGTGTTCTCTCTTGCGCTCATGGCTCGGGCACTGATCCTGCACGCCAGCAAGTTCTTGGCTGTGGTATCGCTGGGGTCAGCATCACTCTGGGTGTTGGAAGTTCCTGATTCCACTCTTGAAAACAGCAAATAGGAAATGGTAGCTCCATGAATAACTAATGACAAAAGAAGGAAACAATGTAACTATTGAAGTAGACTTTATGTGAAAGCTTAAAATCACTAATGTTAAACAAAAGCCTTTGTTTTTATGGTTAGGAATTCTTCTTCCCATTGCCCAATGCATATATAATTTCACTTATGCTGTATTTTCTGTTATGTTGGATGACAAAATAGAAACTAAAGCATCTGTAAAAGGCCAATGTTTGATGCAAACACCTGAGTGTCTTCTCTCACGATAAAAGGAATCTTAAACTACTTGGTGAGAGTTAGTTAAATCTTTTGCTGGTTTAACAGGTGTTCTGCATGGTCTATAATTAATTTATTCAATAGGGAGTTATTGATTGTGTACTGGGTGTCAGGGGCTCTGTATGGAGCGGAGAGCAGACTGCTGAAAGATGTGGTCTGTGTGCTTGAGAAGCTTGAATCCGTTAGGTCAAACAGATCAGGGAGAAGGCCATTAAAGTACAGTGTGGCGTAAGCAATAGGTTGAAGTGAGCCAAAGGAGTGCAGACCCAAGAGACGTCGACACCCACAGAGGATTTTTATCAGTTTCTTTGAGCCAACATTGATGACAATTGCTGGGAAGCAAGATCTCAAATGCTTTAGAGAATAACAGTTTTGCAGTTTCTTTTATGCATTTGTAATTAAGGAGGGAATGTAACAAAAAATGCATGATGACGAGAGAAATGAAGACAGGGATTAGATTACAGGATGATTAAGATTTGGTGCTCTCTAGGGTGGTTATGCCTTCGAAATGCATTATTTCTGGAATTTCAAATGTGTATTAACCTATAGCACAAGAACAAAGCTTGCTTTAAAATCTTTCATTAAAGAAGTTATAGGCCTGGGATGTGATTCCCCACCAGGACCTTTCAAGTTAGAAATTTATGATTTTTTACGTTACCCCTTTTTCACCTATAGAAGGAATAAAATACAGGAACCATAGTGGTCCCAAGCAAGATATGTCCAAGTGCTAATGCCCAGTACCTGTGAATGTGACCTTATTTGGAGTAGGGTCTTTGAGGGTCTAGTCAAGGATGTTGCAGTGATATCAACCTGGATTTACCAAGGGACCTAAATCCAATGACGGTGTCGTTAAGAAAGAAATGACAGGGAGCTTTGACCCAGAGGCACACGGGGAAAGTGACTAGAAGGGTGAAAGCAGAGACTGGATTTAGGAAGCTGCCAGCCACGGAAGCGCAAGCATTGTGGGCGGCCACCTGAAGCCCCGGAGGGGGACATGGAATGATTCTCCCTCAGAGCCTCCAGGAGGGGCTGGCTCCAACAACTTGATTTCAGACCATAAGAGAATAATTTTGTCTGTTTTAAGTCACGAAGTCTGTGGTAATTTGCTGTGACAGCCATCAGAAACCAAGACAGGCCTTTAATGTAGACCGGAGGCCTGGGGTGGGACAGGGTCAGGCATCATAAAATGCTTCCCAGTTCAGGAGACATTTCAGTGGAGGTCTGGAGGCCAAGGAGAAGTTACCCAATTTCTAACGGGGAAAAGAATGACAGGCAGAGAACATACTTGTAGATGTAGGCCATATTATTGCCAGCAGAAATGTAAAGGCCTCCTTAGTTCCTAAGGCTGCAGAAGGCAAGTGACGTGCTACTCACCTAGTACGTCTCCTCCTGCCAAAGGTCTCGCCTCTACCCTGCAGTCTTCCTGGTCCACGGAGCCCTTGACTTGCGTCCCCTCTCCACTTCTACAGCATTGGCTGAGGGGGTGTCCTCAGTAGAATTCTTGTAATAGCTTCCTAACTGGTCTGCTTTCGTGACTGCCTGTCCCATCCCATGCTGTATTTTCTGCCACACACAGCAGCCAGAAAGGGCTGGTTGAAAGCTAAGGGATTTTATATCACTCTTTGGCACAAAAGATTCCAGTGGTTCTTAATTTCGTTCAGAGAAAGAAATGAAAGGTCCTTAAGACACTAGGAGAACTGAGCCTCCATGAGCTTTCTGTTGCCGTCGGCCATGTCTCAGCTCCTCACCTGACCTCTTTGCAGGTCCCAGATACACTAGGAGTGGTCCCCTGTTCTCTTTGCCCAGAGCACTCATCACCCCGCTATCTGTCTGGTCTGCTCTCTGTCATCATTTTTGTTTCTGTTCAAATGTCAGTTTTTTAGGCCTTCCAAGGACTAACCTAAGGAAGTAGTAACTGCTCTCCAAACACTTCTTATCTCTTTACCCTGCCTTAGTTTTCCCCACAGCACTTACTGTTATCTGAATTTTCTGTGCTTTTATTGTTTGTTTTCCATCCACTAAAATATAAGCTTCATAAGATCAAGGACATGATATGTTCTGATAATTGTTCTATGTTAACTGCCCAGCAGAGTACTCCATGCATTGCGGAATTTCATCTGATCATTTTTGATATGTTAACTGCCTAGAAGAGCACTTGGTACAGAGTAGAATTTCAGTTGATAGTTCAATGGATGAGCAATTCTTAGATTTTTATTAACTGAGAACTTTATAAAAGAATGAAAATGTTTGATGAGAATTGCTGCACCTGTGCTTTATTATAATACTAAATAAATTTTCAGTGTAGTATTTTAGAACCCAGATTTCTAAGGCCTGGGGTGGATTTGATATTAATCCCACAGTGCTTTTCACTACAATAATAAACAAATGAGTAAACAAAAAATTGAAGATGGCCCTTAATCAATGTGTCTTTAATAGATTTGATCCATTTTGGATCCTGTTCAGTGATGTTCTGATTCTTCCTAGTATAGTTTTTATTGCAAAGTATTTTTTTTTTACTTGAGTTTTCTTCTTCTTACTCTTATACAAGGAAAGAATAGAGTCCTTAAGGCCAAATGTTATTAAATTATTTCTACAGGAGGCTTTTTAAAAAAAAAAAAGATTTTACTTATTTTTAGAAAGAGGGGAAGGGAGGGAGAAAGAGAGGGAGAGAAACATCAGTGTGTGGTTGCCTCTCGCGTGCCCCCTACTGGGGACCTGGCCCACAACCCAGGCATGTGCCCTGACTGGGAATTGAAGCAGTGACCCTTTGGTTTGCAGGTCGGCACTCACTTCTCTGAGCCACACCAGCCAGGGCTCTGTGGGTGGCTTGGCTCCTCTCACGTGTACTCTGAAAACCCTGGCTGGAACTGTGAAATGCCCTGTCTTTCTGTCCCTTTATCCTGGATACTCTGTACCTGTGTTTCCTTGTTTGAACCATACTACTCTGATCAGATCCAGCATTCTCTGCGCACTGTGCATATGGGGAACATATTTTAAAGTTCTCTCCATGAGAAGATTCCCTGCCAGCCAAGAGTCTGAGTTGGGAACAGTTCCCCAGCTGGGAGGAGAGATGGACGTCATTAAGTCCCCTTGATAGCACCCTCAGGAAGTGGTCAGCCAGGCCATCTTGCTTAATCCTGTCATGGCCAGTTTCGTGCAGGCTAACAGGATGGATAGAAGAGCAACCAATGGGTGTTTGGAGAACTGTGCCTGATGGGATAAGGCCGCTGGTGAAAAGTGGCAAGAGAGAGATCTGGAGAGGGGGGCAATACATCAGGCTCTGTGCTTCTTGCTTTCATATTTGTCCTATTATTTAACCTCCACTGCAACTTAAGAAGAACTCTTCAGGTCTTTATTTCACCAGTGGGCAAACTGAGGCTCAGAAAAGGTGAGTGACTTCCTGAAGGTCACACAGCTAGTGATTTAATCGGGTTTCTCTGATGCCAGGGACTGTGTTCTTTTACCTCCAGCATGCTGCCTGTACATAGTACATTTTGAGGGACTTGGGCCTAGATATTTCAAAAATAACATTAGCTCAAGAGTGAGGGCAGCTCACGTGATAGATGAGATAAAGCTAAACATCCAGAAAGACAGGTAACTGGGCCGCGGTGAAGGATCGAGGCCCAGCGGGTGTAGGAGGCGTGAGAACAGTCATTAATCAGACGTGCTCGCTTAAGAGGACCCTGAGTTATGACTTTGAAGGCAGCCAAAGAAAGGTCAAATGTACGTTTTTGAATCCTCTAGCAAGCAGAGCTCTTTGAAATTCTTTGTATTCTACAACATAATAATTAATGATTCTAACTCTGAATTCCTTGGTTCACACCTTCAAGCATGGCATTAAAAAATAATACATCTTCACAGAAATACAAATGACAGCCTGATAGCCTCGTAAGTGAGGGTTTCTTTACCTTTAGTTCTGCACATCAGTGTGTTTTTCCCCAGATGGGTTCCCCACCATGTAGGTAAGTATATGAATAATAATAATAATAATAATAATAATAATAATGTCAATAATACTTAATATCCTTTTAGTGCACCTGGATCTAGTGCTCAACCTACAGTAACTTGTATTTCTCATTAAAATCATATAAAGAAGGTGGTGTTTTTACTTCCTATTCTGTCATGGGAAAAAGGTTTCCAGATGTTTCCAGATCAGCTCCAGGTTGCACAGCTAGAAAAAGGCAAGTCTGAGGTTTGCACCCAGGCTGCCCATGTGCTGGGGTCTGTCATCTGGCAGTCTGGGTGTCAGTCTGCGCCAGGTATTGGAATGGGGGCGGGGGCAGTGTTGGCTGGTAAGGTCATTCCCTCTATTCTCTTTCTCCTTTCATCTTTTGCTCACACCTTATTTCCACCTGCTCTCCTCTCTTCCTCACTTTTTAAAAACTCCCAGTTTTCTGGGAGTGAAGCTGGCCTTGCCTACCAGCACCTGATGCTGTGTCAGAATCTCAGAGCCTGGGATTCTCAGTCTCTGCTTTGTACTTCATTTCTCTTGGGCACATCACCTAACATCCCCTCCTGTCGGTGCCCCCATTCATTAAAAAATGAAGATATATTACAGATTACCTTTAAATATTCTTGGGAAGCATTTTTTAAACAAAAGCACAACATGCATTACAAGTCTGAGAAATTGCTCACGCTTCAAGATGGAGGCGGGGTGCGGAGAAGCCCTCCCCAGAGCTCTGGTCCGCTCAGTGTTACCCAGCTACCATCCCTGAGGCTTGCAGGCGTAACTCACTCAAGATTTAGCATCTAATTCCATGTGGTTATATAAAATGGTGGAATGCTTTTCCCTGGGGGGATTTGCTGAAATTTATTTCTTAAAAGTCTCTAGACTGTGACTTTCGCAGGTAATATATGTGTTGGTTCCAATGTGGCAGCATAGCAGGGAACCTCTGACTAGCTGCCCCCAGGCTCTCTCCTCCACCGCTTTGCACAGACTGCACTTCCAGGCTCCCCTCCTTAGTGCTCCTGTAATCGCTGAACACCAGTTTGAGTTGCTTTCAGAGATTCTGTGGCGAAGCTATCATTTGACCGTTGCCTTAGCATCTACGTCATAGGGACTCCTGATCTGAATTCCTGAGTTTTGCTTTCTGAAGTTTGAGCACCATCTCTCTGCCTGTTCTTCTTCTTTGGTTTTTGTCTTAATCCCTCATCATTTTCTTTGTGATCAATCCTAGTGCTCAACAAGCTCTCAAACTCTGCCATCGATTGGTGCGCCAGTTAGGGAAGGCAGACTGTGAAGGAGTTTGATATTTGAGAAGAAAATGCTGCACTCTGTGAATTAAGCTTGAGAGAAAGAGGCTGACAGATTTAAGAAGAACTAACCTTCCTGGGAACACACTAAGCTGAGCATCAGGCCTAGTACTTTGCATGCACTATCCTATTTAATCCTGCTAATACCTGTATGGCAAAGATTCTCTCATTGGCCTGATTGCACAGATAGGGGATTTGGTATTCAAGGAGATGAAGCCAATTTCCAAATTTACTCATGGTGGTAGTCATTTGGCAATATATAAATGTATCAAGTCAACATGCTGTACACCTTAAGCTTACACAATATTATATGTCAATTCTATCTGAATAAAGCTGGGAAAAATCATCCAGCTACTAAGGGCTACAATCATGCCTGGAACCTAGGTCTCCATTATCAGAATCATGCTCTTAACTGCTCCCATAATTCTGTGGGGAAGAATGATCTAGGCACCAGGTTATTTAGATAATGTGTCAGTGATTTATCGCCCCCAAGGTACACAATGTCAAGGTTGAACATTCCTCACTTCCAAGCTGTTAGCAATTTCCTATTGAATTGCTTTTTCTTTTATATGATTCTTCCATTTATAAACTGCAGAGATTTTAACCTCATAAACATGGACTCATGTTCAACATTTTGACTCTGACTTCCTCAGAAAAAGCCACCACTCCTATTCTGGATGACACTGAAATTGTGGAAAAATAAGACAGTACTGGAAGTCCTAAGTCCTTTGTAGGGCTAGTGGGTGCCTGGTGAGAAAGGCAGAGCGGAGTGGCTCTTCTGTGGAATGGCCCAAAGTCTGGGTTTGTGAAGCAGCAGCTACCGTGACTTCACCCCTCCTCACAGCATGTCTTCCGGAGAGCTGAGGCCACTTGCCTTCTACCCGGGAGTGCCCCATGCCTCTGCACGGCACCCACACTGTTGCTGCCCCATGGCTCCAACATCCTTGGCCCCAACCTGCCTAGTTATTATGTTTTGATTCAGCTCAGATCTTGGCCTTTCTGGGGAGCTGTTCTTGACATTCCAGGCAGAAACAGTCCTTTCCTCCGCTACCTTGTCTTGACCTTGCGCTGGCAGTATTGCTAGGATCTGAAAGGCACTATGTGATCTGCACATGCCACTTCTCTGGGCCTGGGTTGGCACTTGCTGCACCCTCTGCCTAGAACAGTCTTCTCTGTGATGCCTGCGTGACTCCCTCATTCTCCTCTTTCACTCTTTACTCTGACGCCACCTTCCCCATGAGGCCTTTTGTGATCACCCTGTTTAACTACCACCTTTCCCCCTGGCATGGGCCCTGGCATCCTGCTCTGCTCTATTTTTTATCACAAAGCTTGATTCTGTTATTTCTTATCTTCCCCATAGAATATTTTAAGCTGTTCTTTATGAGTGCTGGCTACTCATAGCCAGAGTAATAGCCAGAGTGTGGCCGGAGTAATCCTGGCTACAGAGGCTGCTCAGTAGCTGTTTGCTGAATGACTGCACAAAGGACTGTCTTTTCTCAGCTTTGGCTGAGTTGGAGTTGCGGTCTGGACGGTTCTCTGCTGTGCAGCTGTCCCGTGCATGTGGGATGTTTAGCAGTGCCCTTGGTCTCCACTCACCAGGAGGGCCACCAGCAGCAGCACTCCCACAGCTTCGACAACTAAAAATGACCCAGGCATTGCCCAGTGTCCCCTGAGGAGGAATCATCTTTGGGGAGAACCACACTTTTAGTCTCTCAGATCAAGGAGAGCAGGGATTGTATCTTATTAGAGTATGTAGTGTCTAGCACATAGTAGATACTTAATAAAATTTTTAAGCTGATTGATCTGACTTGATAACTTCATGTCAGATATTTTCTCAGATTTAATAATGTAGTTTTATAGACAGGACTATCTTATCAAACTTTTTATTTTCTCCATATAATTAATTTACTTTGTCAACAAATATGAGTTTAATACCACCACCATTTAAGATGATGTAGAGGAATGGAGAGTTTGTAAAAAAAAAACTTAACCCTGGTCCTTGAAAATCTCTCAGTTAGAGAAACCCATGTCCAGGCCAGAAATGCCTACGCCACTCCCATGGAGTTCATTCTCCGTGACGGATACTATCTCCAAAGGCCTATGTAGATCGTCAATGTTATGACTTTTCAGGCTGCACGGTTTCTGTTGCAACTATCCCCATAGAAAATGGCCCTTTCAGAGCTTTTCTTGTTGAGCTAATAACAACATTTCAGTTTGAAGATATCAAGATTCATTCATAGTGACTCAGTGACCCCATCCTGTCACGGAATGGTATGGACTAGATGAACATGGCAATTACCAAGAATGTGTGAAACAAGGTCACAGTTTAAACTGCAGATTTAGTGGGCTGGGAAAGCAAGTCATTGGATCGCAGTTTCATTCTACAAATGACATTCAATACAGTGCGGTACAACACAGTACAACACAATGGAAGTCAATACAATGGAAAATATCAGAATGCATCACACATACTGAGAGTAAATATTGTATTTCTGGATGTCCATGTGTGCGTGTGAGGGTTTCTGATTTAAAACTTACTTCTTATTATTCAGCGCAGTAAAAAGGATCAGCAAAGCACTGTCTTCAGCTAACTAGAATGATGGACGGGACAAAAGAAGGGTCTACACGCTGATATCTAGGCACCGCGCTACTGTGTCTTGAGGCAAAAAACAAACCCGGAAGTGGATGGAGACGGGAAGACGGAGATGGTGGTTCACAGATTCTGGACTTCCCCTGCTTCCCTGCTTCAGGCTCACCGCACTCTCTTCTAGCTGTCAGTCCGTAGCCTTGATGTGAGTTACAAACGTCTGGTCATCTTCTTCCTGTATCCAGTGCCATTCCACAGGACAAAACCTTGACCGGAACTGTCCCCTCTCCTGTGCTTCTCTGACATCCTATTTGTCCTTCCAGGCTTAACTCAAATGCCGGCATCGGTGCATCGCTCTGCCTCTGCCCTCTGGACACAGTCACCCTCGTCCTCCATGCATTCTCAGCACTTCGTTTGCGCTGCTGCGATAGTAGCTATCACATTTGATTATGCTTGATTTTCCACATGCCACCCTCTGCTGCTCAGCTGTGAGCTTCTTAGGGATGGGGCCCATTTTTTGCCTAGTTGTAGACTTCTGAGCAACTAGCACGTTATCTGCACATGGTAGGTGGCCAAGCCCTAAACGGAGATGGCTTAGTGATATGGTTGAGGCTCTGAGTTTGAAACCCAGGATGCCACTTATCACAGTAACCTTAGATGTCTTATTTAACTCCTCTAAGCCAGCTTTCTCTTCTGACAATGGGGACAGCATGACGGATGCACAGTTACTGTAAAGCTGAGAGGGAACATTGTCTTTGATAAGCGGAATTACCATTGTGTTGCTATTGCTATTATTGCTGTTGAAAGGAGAGCAGCAGTGGCTCTCAGAGCTACGGATACTTCCAGTTATGGTAAGTGATAGGGGTCAAAGTGATTTGGAGACCAATGATTAAATATTAAACTATGTAGTATACTCGGAGTTTAACACCAGAATAATGATGTGAAAAGTGATTGTTGCAGACATCTGGATGTTAGGTTTTCTATTCCAGACTAACCATCTGGACTCTTTTCACTCTCCCCCTTTCTCTCTACATTTTAAACTCGTTTTTGATGGGAGAGCTTGAGAGGGGTAGGTATGGGAAAAAGAGGTTAAAACAACATCATCCTGCTCCTGGAGGTACCCAACAGACTTCATTGTGTAAAGTTGGAACAGAGTTTCTCAACCTTGACGCTGTTGACATTTGAGTCAGATAATCCTTTGTTATTCAGGGCCATCCTGCATTGCAGGATGTCCAGCAACACGCCTGTGCTCTGGCCACCAAATGCCAGTAACACCCTGACCCCACACGCCTTCTGGTAATGATCGAGATATCTGAGACAGCCTTTGGTAAATCTGTTCTGAACAAGGTGAGGGATAAAACAAAAAGCAAACATGGAGGCGATGATGGCAGACAGAGCTGGGTTGGAAAACGTAAGTTTACATCTATAATCCAAGTGAGTCTGCTAAGAATGAACACGGAATACACACCAGGTCCCAGGGAGGAACGTGTCATCAGGGAGGCAGGGACAATGGATACATCCGAAGGCAGCTCACTCACAGGAAAGAAATGAGGTGAGCATGGCATTTCGCTAACCATGACCAAATTTTAAATATTCTCTCCCCCTTTCGAATTTCCGGTGCACATAGTTAAATGAATTATAACTTTTGGTTCATGACACCCTATAACCATCCACAGTGATGAGCTTTTATTTATTTAGACACCTTGATAGTTATTTTAACAATGTAGTTTATGCCTGATAGCTCAGCATCCAAACAAGAAAGGTTACCATTACCTATTTCTAATCAGATGGCTCTTCCCCACCCCTTCTCCTGCTTCCCCCTCCGAGACACATCACACTGATTTATATTTTTCCCAAAGTTATCAATAGAATAATTTCCTCTACCTCCCCAGAGGCAAAATGAACAAAGATAGCAAAGAGAGGTCAGAAATGATCTTAAGGAAAATGTGTCCTCAAGGAAAACAGTATGGAAGAAAAGGATTTCCTTCTAACAGATAGTGCTGAAACTTGTGTTTCCTTATTTTATCAGAATAGAGGGTGTCCCTTGGTGCTAAAAGCATGCCTGTAAGACTTTGAGAGGGTCCTGCAAAGTGCATAGAAGTTGAAGGGCTATTGCTTCTTATTAGTGTAAAACTATTTTTTGTCAAGTTGAGCAGATGACGGTGATACTGGGCGTCCACACACCTGGCATGCACCAGCCCACTTGCTTGTTTAGTTCCCCTTCACTCCCAAGCCTCGTTTCACACGCTGAGACATTTTGACTCTAAAAAAGTATTATTTCTGAGGATTAACCCTCCCCTAATTTGGGGTTTTGTAGTTTTATTTTCTTACACAATGGAAAGAGCCCTTTCGAAAATAGAAATTGTATCATTTTGAGTTGACCCAACCCATATGGCACTCTAAGGACAGATTCAGGCTGGTGATGTCATTTTATATCTGTAATCTGTTCAGGTCATTCTTTGGAATCTGGAAAGTGGTGGACAAAGGAGCAACATACTGGTGGTGCCTGAGTCATTCTCAGTCTGCAAAGGTGTTGTGATGCAAGTTCCATTGCAAACCACATGGATACTACCAAGATCATCAAGTCCAGGAAGGAGTGAGAATGAGCCCCCACTAACGAATCCGCTCCAGAGCACAGGGCTCTTCGCTGTGTAATTCACTGCTGCGCCTCCAGACTCTAGAACAGAAACCTGTACATGGCAGTTTTGTTGTTCTGAAAAGCAGAGTCCTGGTGATAAATAATGACAATCACAGATAGTCTTGGGGCACATTCCACTGGCAGTGCCCAGTGCTGGGTCATTTATGTTGGTCATTGAATTTGACCTGCCCAGCCTGAGTGTTTTAATTATTATCATTACTGTTTTGGTCTTGAAAAAACTGAGGTCGGGAGGGGTGAAATGATTTGCTGCAGGTCACACAGCTAATACATATAGAGACAGGACTCGGACCATGTGGCTTCTACCACCCATCTTCTCATAAGCTAGAGAGAAATGTAGCGGAGACTTGGTGCCTTGCTTTGGTTGTGCCATTGGCCAAGTAGTGCTGTGCAAACTGTAGGTCCTCAGAGTATCAGAGTCCTTTTTTGAAGTGCTAGGTTCATAGTTGATCAAGGAGAGCCTATCCAGATATAAACAATTTATCCACAATCTTTAGACTAGGATACAACAGTATACTTTGATGTTTTATGAGGTATTTAAAGGCAACTTGATTTCCCCGTAGTAGCTTAAGTTTTGAATGACACACTGCTTCTTTGTTTTTGTGTTTTTTGAATTTACTGTGTCATTTTATGTAAGGTTCATGTAGGAAATGTATTTCTTCTTTATTCTAGATCAGTTCAATTTGAAATAATATATGCTTAGATTGGGTAAAATGTGAGTAGACTCAGACAATTGTGGAGATTAGATTTTAAGTACATGAACTTGAATAGGTCCCTACCTGCCTTCTTTAATGCCATTTGCACAATTTGGACATTTTTTTCTTGAAACTTCTAGTCAGCTCCCATAGCCCTAAGGAACTATTCAAAAAATGGGAGAAACCTGCCTACGTGAGTATCACACTGCAGATAAAACTGCCCTGTTATGTATAAAGAGTAAGTAAGGCTTTGACTCTGGGCTCTGCTACTTACTCCCTGTGTAGCCTTAAATTGGCCACTCGATTCCTGAGCCCCAGTTTCAGCATTTTTGTAATGGAAACAATAGCACCTGTCTGGTAGTTCCATGACAAGGGCTATTACTACTCTTACTGGAAACTAAGTCAGCATAGATCGATCACAAGGTCATAGCAACCCATCTTGGTGAAACTGGACATTGTACAGGGTGGGTTTATTGTCTGGGTGTTAGGTTGACAGCTTGTTCCTGGTCCATGATGCACAGTCATAATGGTATTGCTATTGTTATAATCAGTTTTATTGAACAAAATACATCCAAGACACTGCACCACACTATTTTAAGTCCCTGACAAATGCAAACTCCTTTCATCTTTATAGCACCCCATTTATTAAGTATATTCTTAGAGCATCATGAACATTATGCACATCGTTCCATTCTTAGGATATCACAAGCATCTCATGCTGTCTTCAAAAACCTGGTACTATCATTTCTGCTCCAGGGCTGAGTACATCAAGAGCATGCGTGTGTTAGGAAACAGCTCTGAGTCTCCTGCCAGGTCTACAGATTTCTGTGTGTGTTGTGTGTGTGTGCACACACAGGGAGGTCTGCATCAAGAGTGTTTTCATTAGACTACTAAAACACCCAGGCTGGACTTCCTGCTCCCAGACCCTGTCTTCTTTGGTTGCCACTTGAAACTTTCCTTAAAGCTTTCTATCTGTCATTTTTCGTGTGCAGAAACACTTTACTGTTTTCTGTTTTCTTATTAACTTTGAAATGTCAATCACCAGAGACAACAAGGTGTGATTTTGGGGATAAGAGATTTCATATACATATTTGTTTTTGTGTTAAACATGCCTTAAGCATATGTGTGTGTTTATGTATGTATATATATGTGTGTTGAACATATATATATATATATATATATATGTGTGTGTGTGTGTGTTCAAGGTAGTTAAATGCTGGAAAGAGAAAATGGTATTCAAATACCACTGGTGGGAGCAAAAAGAACTCACAATTAATTGCTAAGCTACAAAATGTTAAATTGTACAGTGGATATTCGGTGATGTGGAAAACGATAATATTGTGAGAATTTCTGTGCACTTGAACTAGCATTCAACTACCTAAAGATGTTTGGTGACTTGTTGAAGTTAGACCCCTATTATTTATGTGATAATGGCAAAATATAACCATACCATTTTTCCAGGCTGACATTTTCTAACTGCAATTACAAATAAAATAATTTTCTCACTTAGCTCTCTTGTGAATAAAAGAAACTCTGGATTAACAAGTTGTAATCATCTTCATTAGTGAGAAATGTTGCAGCATTAGTACACGGAATTATTGGCTGTCCAGCAAGGCTGCATGATAAATCATTCTGAATGAGAGTGTGGCAGTATTGTTAGAGGAAGAGTTTTTCTGTCAGAACAACCTGCAGAATATAAGTTAATTTGGCAAATATATTTTGAGCATCCACTCTGCACTCAGATATTAAGGCTATGGTACAATGCAGAGCACAAAAAAACAAGGTACTTGTCCTTACGAGCCTTGTAATTCCAACAGGTGAGACAGGAAATGACAAGCAATTATAAATACATAAGCAATTATACTTAATACTGCAAAGAAGAGGTGCATGGAGCTTATGTGGGGGTGTAACGAGGGGAACCAAACCAGTCTGGGAAGGCTGCTAGCAGGGCCTCACTGGGGTGGGGTTGGGATAATTTTGCAATGCTTATTAAAAGACTTAACACGCTCCACACTCTCTAAAACTCTGTTTTTGCATTGAAGCATTCTCCATAAAGGAATAATTTGGGGTGTAAATGTTCTAACTACACTGACAAGGCACTGACTTTATTACAGAAATATTGGAAACATCTTAAATATTCAAAAATTAGTGGTTAGTTAAATGTATTGTTATCATCCATTGTATCTACTCAAATCTATAAAAAATAATGTAAAAATGTTTTTGTTGTAATAAAGGTGTTTACAGAAAAAAAAGTGGTTACAAAATAGCATTTAAAATGCCTTTGCCCTTATCCCAATCCTATCCTTTGTGGTTACTCAATTTATCCTCTTTGATTTCACATATGTCAGTAACAGTAACAGTAGTAGCAGTAGTAGTCGCTCACTAGTTACCATTCAGCACATTTCAGCTCAGGGCTAAATATTTTACCTCCACTATTTCAACTGATCTCATGTAAACCGGTGAAGTATTATTTATTTCTTTTTGTGTACCAAACTTTTAAATATGTCAACACAGCTATGTGTTCCCTGTGCAACAAAGAAAGAATTGTTATAATGCACATGATGTTTAATGTGAGTTTCTTATTCCCATTTTATCTGATAGCAATCTCATTCTCTTGCAACAGCATTCTGCGAAGAGGGCTGCAGATACGGTGGCACGTGCGTGGCACCTAACACATGTGTCTGTCCTCCGGGATTCACAGGAAGCCACTGCGAGAAAGGTAACCTTAGCCCTTTTGAGGGGGTGGGGATGAGGAGAAAGAGTTCCAGAGAGAACCGAAGCCCTTTCGTTAGGACAGAGACTTTCAATGGTGGGCTGCAGGAATTTTTAAAACATGCCTAATACCTGACTGTTTAGTCAGGGGCACTGACCTCTCTTCCTTTAGATTGTCAAGTTTAAAAAAAATGACAACTGCCAACACAACAAGAGCCCTCTGATGTGAGTGAATCTAAATTATACCTTGTTTTGGGCGGGGGTCACATCAAAAAATAGATTTTGGTGTGCCGCAGAATTTTAGTAATTAGCTTGTGTGTGCCATGAGATGAAAAAGGTTGAAAATCGCTGCTCTAGGGGGATATCTAGTAGTATGGGTTGACTTGTTTCATTATGTTTCACTGGGGGACGTAGCTCCCCAGAGTGGATATTTTTGGATTACTGCGTAATTGGCATTCTCCCTCTGAAAACAGAGCTTCATTTGGCCTCTTGTCAACACTTCTGATATAGTTTGTGCCTTTCTCCCCTATAGTTTGAAATGTGCCTTTTTAATGCTAATTGGAGATAAAGCCTGGCAAACTGACCTGCCCCAATTATCAGCTACTGGGG
>PVIA01007594.1:0-81545 GCA_004024845.1 Tonatia bakeri | reverse complement strand
TTCTCTCTCTCCCCCTCCCTCTCTGCCCCCATCCTTCTCTCTCCCTCTCCCCCACCTTTCCTTTCTCTCCAGAAGCAGTGAAAAAAATGCCCTCAGGAGGGGATAAATAAATAAAATATAATGTGACTTGTTGGGGTTTTATACGGCACCTAACCTAGGAACTTAGCTACTGAAGTTCCGAAAGGAAATAGAGGACAGTCACCTTTTCCAACCACGGCTGCACCAGGGACTTTCCCGTGAGCTCAGGTGTTGAAAGATGAGTGAAAGCAACAGAAGGCGAAGATGCGGATGCCTCCGACTCCCCTTCGGGGGGGCTGTGCGGGACGAAGTCCCCAGTGGTCAGAGGCTTGCAAAGACGCCAAAGGCGGCTTGTATGTTTTAGCAGTGTTCAGGGCAAGAAGTCAACAGGCCAACTGCTCATCAGTGGGGGTGTGACAGTAACAAAACATCAGGGCAGCAGAACAATGTCCCGGCTGCCATCGGTCTGGTCCAGCAGGGAAAATGTCCTTCGAACTAGAAAAAGTAGAATAGATGCTGGAGAAAGAACACGGAAGCCACGGAGGTGCGGTGGAAAGAGAGCGTCTCACAGCCGTAGACGCACTCAAGGCCCCGGGCCCAGGCGCGTCAGTCCTGGGCGGGCCAGTGGGGGCCTTGCAGAGGTTAGCTGAAAGCCACCGCGGTCATCCTTAAGGAACTGGACCCTGGCTGTGGTGCTAGGAAGAGAACCAGGCGACTCGTCCTACTTTTCAAAGACAGAGGTGAGGCACTGCATTTCAGAAACTACAGGCCAGTGTGATGCGCATCTGTGGAGAAAATTACGGACGGGGTTTTTAAAACAGGACAGTGAACGCTTAGGAAGCTCATATGAGTGTGTGTTTGTTTGTTTGTTTGTTTTAATTTTCCTTTTTACAGTGACGAGATTGAGGTACAAGTTAAGGGTATGCTGTGGATATCATGCATCTTGATTTGGGCAAGGCATTCGATGTCTTATTTTTTCTTATAAACTAATTATTTTCTTTGTAAAAATGCTGTTGTAAAGAAGTAATTTTCATTATACAAGTGACTCATGCACACATTCTCATGCACACCGAACAGACGGGAAGCAATCCTTGGTTCTTGCTCCACTTCACTCCCCGTCCTGAGTTAGCCGCTGTGTCTCCTGATGTTCTTGTGGGAAGGATATGGGCTGGGTGCCAATACAGAAAGAGGTCACAGCCACTGAACAGTGGTACCCAAAGCGTTTTGATTAATGGGTCACTGCCAGAGCTCTTGTGACATGCCCCAGGCATCTGTGCTCAGTCCAGTCCTTTTCGACCTTTTTTTTTTTTTTTTAAGATTTTATTTATTTTAGAGAGTTGGGTAAGGGAGGGAGAAAGAGAGGGAGCGAAACATCAATGTGTGGTTGCCTCTAGCACACCCCGCACTGGGGACCTGGCCCACAACCCAGGCTTGTGCCCTGACTGGGAATCACACCGGCGATGCTTTGGTTCGCAGGCCTGCGCTCAGTCCACTGAGCTGCACCAGCCAGGGTCGCCCTTTTTGTCAGTGACTTAAGGGAAGATAGAGAAGTTTATAGAATTTGTACATCACATAAGCTAATATATTGGGCAATGGAATTTAAATTCAAAATGATCACAACAAACTTGAATTCCAGGCTAAATAAAGCCCAACAATTTGTTCATTGAGTATTTATAGAGCTCTTACTATTTGCAAGGAGTCGTGGTGCAGAGAGAGGCAGGGCACTGTCCCTGCCCCAGGAACCTAGTGCTCGCCGGGGGAGGTGAAGTGCACACAGCAGTGCCCACGACACGACACGACAGGACACGGGGCAGCGAAGGGCGAGTGCCCTCTGAGGCATGTTAACTGATATCCGGGGGAACGGGCTCTAAGGAGGGACTAGTCCTGGCTGGGAAACCCAGGAAGGTAGCTGAGGAAGCCGCATTCACACGAGCCTGAAGAACGGGAGGCCTCTGTAGAGACAGAATAATTAGTGATTGTCTGGGGCGGGGTGTGGAGTCGGGGAATGGTGACTGAAGGGCATAGAGTTTCTTTTCGGGTGATAAATATGATCTAAAGTTGATTGTGGTGATGGCTGCACAACTCCGAATATCCTAACTACCGTTGAATTGTGCACGTAAAGTTGGTGGATTACGTGGAACGTGAACTGCATCTCACTAACGCCGTTAACAACAACGAAACAGAGCGGTTAGGCCGTGTATGGACACGTCCACCTCGGTGCCGAAGGTCAAGTTCGTCGCTGGAGTTCACGCACCGCACTGTTGCTTGTGCAAGGCTCTGCCCTGGTTCAGTGAACCTGTTCCCCTTTGTCTCGTTCTCATACCTGTGGCCGTAGTGCTTGATCTAACGTGTGTATGTGTTTGTGTGGTTGCATTGTGTGCGCGTATCAAGGTCAGTGGAATCGCATTATCTGCATCGTCCTGTTTCTTACCTTTGCCCACCCAGCGTGGGACAAGTGATGCGTTTTGGGATCCACCTCTGTTGCCGTGTGGATGTCCTAGTCTGAGGCATCTGATCCCTCCGGTGCGTGTTCCTTAGTGACGGGCACCTGGGGAACCTGCCGTCAGCCTGCCCGCGACACAGATGGTGCCGCAGCGGGTGCTCTCGCTTTTCCGCACCGTGTGAACATTTCTTTGGGTTATGTTCCCAAGAGCAGAGTCGCTGATCATAGGGTCATATACATGCGTACACACGTGTGCAATGCATCACATATATGTATACATGCATGTGTATACATACACACTTCGTGTGCATATACTTTGTTCATCTGTCAGGACTAAGTCCCATCAGATTACTCGGCGGCATGGCTGCACTAGTTCATACTCCCACTAGCAGGGTAAGAGTTCCTGCGGCCTCCCAGCCCACTGGGACGCACAGGTACTCTAAAACATTCTTTACTGAAGGTGTGTAACCGTAGGGAGATGCATGGGGTTTTATCGGAGACCAGAAAGGAGGGCAGTGAGCAGGGGCCCCCAGGAAGGGCGCTAAGAGGAGACGCTTTCTGCTCTGACTGCTGGCGCACCGGCGCTGCAGGATGGCTGTGGGTGTGAGGCGGGGTGCGGGGGGGAGACCGAGGACGGCCTTGAATGGAGCACTGGGAGCAAGGCGTGACATGGTCCAAGTAAGGTGCTGAGGCCCTTCTTTTAGTGCGGGGAGGGCCAGGAGGCCTACAGAAATCACCCTGGAGGAGGAGCAGGTTTGGATGGGGGAGCTGGACGCCCAGGCGAGCACTGGCTGTGACAGGCGGAGGGAGGTGACGGAAAGATGCTCGTTTAGTTCTCTCCTAGACTTGTCAGGCTTGAGCTACCGTCAGGACGCTCAGGGGGAAATGAGTACAGGCGGTTGGAAATTATTACATGAAATCCTACACTTAGGTTCAAATACATTCAGCAGCATGTGGCTCGGTGGCTAGTTAATCTCCCTCCTTCCAGTATGTTCTCAGTCTGGGAACCAGAGTGAGTCTTTTTAAAGCAAGTCTGATGACATCACTCCTCTGCCCAGAGCCAACGGAGCCGGTTTCTCAGCCGCGGCACCATCGGCGCCGGGCGCCCTTGCGTCTGGCTCCTTTCACTCAGCGAAATGTCTTCGAGATTTATCCGCATTGCAGCATGGATAGGCATTTCTTTTTACTGCAGATATCCTGCAGATGCACCTCGTTTTGTTTATCTGGTCATCAGCTGACTGACATTTGGGTTGTTTGCACTTTTGGCTGTCACAAACAGGGCTGCTGTGAGCGTTTGTTTACACGTTTTTGTGGGAACTTAAGTTTTCATTTGTGTACCGAGGAATGGAATTGCTGGGTCACATGGTAACTCGGTGTTTAACATTTAAAGACTTTATTTATTTTTAGAGAGAGAGGAAGGGAAGGAGAAAGACAGGGAAACATCAGTGTGTGGTTGCCTCTCACACGCCCCCTACTGGGGACCTGGCCCACAACCCAGGCACGTGCTGTGACTGGGAATCGAACCAGCGACCCTTTGGTTCACAGGCCCGCACTCAGTCCACTGAGCTACACCAGCCAGGGCGGAGTTTAACATTTTGAGGAGCTACCAAATTGTTTTACAAAGTGGCCGCACCATTCTACATTCCCTCCAGCAGAGTGTGAGGGTTTCAATTTCTCCACATCCTCACCAACACCCGTTATCTTTGTCAGAAAAGTATTTTTTGGAAGCAATTCTGTGATTCTAAGTAAAAACTTAAGGGTCTGGACTTATTCCCAGTGTCTCCCTCTGCTTCCTGGTTTCTGCTCATGGAAGGAGTTATTTTTCCCCTTAAGAGGGTGTGTTGTGATAAGCCATTTGCCCAGTGTCGACTCACTTGTGACCCGTGGCCCACGTGTGGGGAGGGGCGAGTGTGCACGAGGAGAGCCGCCGGAGCCATGGCGTGCAGCCTCCTGCACGATCCTGCGTGATCCGTGCGGGATCACGGGAGAGTGGGCCCCGGCCCGCTGGTCTGGCCTGGAGCTCGAAGGCAGAAGCCGTCACACGTGCGAAGTCTCCGCTCCTACCTCCTGTGCTGTCCCTTACGGAGCCTCCCCTCCCCCGCCCGCAGATGGACGAGGACGAGGAGGACGAGGACGCCGGTGACCACGACGAGGACCACCCGGGGACGGAGGTGGTGCTGCACGAGGACAAGAAGTACTACCCCACGGCCGAGGAGGTGTACGGCCCCGAGGTGGAGACCATCGTCCAGGAGGAGGACACGCAGCCTCTCACAGGTCAGCCGGGGCCCGGGGGCGCACGAGGTGACAGCGAAACCGGGGCACTCCGGTCCATAGCCGTCAGTGGAATGGAGAGCTCAGTGAATGAATTGATCGGTTTGGCAGCGCCGTTTCTGGTCTGGGATCCAGTTAACCCTGTTTCAATAGGCAGTAAAACTCATGGCTTTGTTCTGAGGAAATACGAGTTACTTCTTTATTTATCTAACATGAGTTGAGGTGCTCGAAGACTGTTTTTAAATTCTCCCCCGGTCTGATGTGTTTTACGTCCAAATAATCCCGATTCCTTTAACCAGTCCTCACGATGTGTATCTTCTGAGTAGTTGCATTTTGTAAATACAGGGAGAAGTTCTGAACTGACATTGACCTCAACCTATATCCAGTCCCCCTCCTTTTCTTCCATGAAACAAAGTCCAGCTCAGTCCAAAGTTCAAGGTCCTTTACTGTCTTCTAGGAGACAGCACTCCAGAGCTTTCTCAACATCTGAGTGATCCTTGAGAGTAACGTAAATTGGGATCATGTATCATGCATTCTGAAAGCTCAGCCTAACGGAATAGAGCTCTGTATTTTTATGTTTTCTGCCTACCTGCACATCAGTAATCTCTTTTCCCCCCAGAACCTATCATTAAGCCAGTGAAAACCAAGAAATTCACTCTGATGGAGCAGACATTACCTGTCACCGTGTATGAAATGGAGTAAGTTATAATGTCTCTCGGCCTCTCTTCATAAATAATGTGGGTTCGTTTTTTTTATGGGGGTGTGAGAGGTGGTTTGTGGTTGAGGTGGCCAGTGAATTGCATAAGCAAAACCTCTCCCTACAATTTGCCAGGACTTCCCTTCAGTTTATACGGTTGCTGGGACATTCTGGTTTCAGCGGTAGCTTTCCTCTTCACTCTCATCCAGCTCTCGGCTGCTTCCCCTTCTTCCGAATCTTTAGCTGGCATCGCCAGCCAGCCTTTTGGACAGAGAGTGCCAAGTGCTACAGTGTCAGTATTGGACCACCAGAGCCTATTTGGACCAGAATTGCTCAGTAGTTTGGGAACATAACAATTCTGTGTTGAAAAGGGGCGCAGGAGTAGGTAGATGTGCAGGTGGGGCAAGAGCAAGTTCACAGTCGTGAGTATGCGACACAGAGTTTATGTGTGTGTTATTGTTGATTACGTATTGTGTTTTCCACGGAAACAACTGTTAACTTGCTTTTGCCCAACCCCGTGTGTGTAGACTGGTTTAGACCCTTCCCGCTGTTTGGGGAAATACCAAAACTGACAAATTCAAGTACTTCTGGCTTACTATTAGATGACGGAACTTTTTCCAGCCATGTTGTTGGCGTGTATGCCCGAAAGAGTGGGGTCCTTGTCTCATGCTGAGCTCATTTCCATCCTGCAGACAGTTTTGGTTGGTTTGTTTTAAACAAACGTTTTACTCATTGGTTTGAGAGAGAAAGGACGAGAGAGAGATGACGGTTTGTCACTGGACTCGCTGGTGCAGGCGCTGGTTGCTGCGCGCATGTGCCCCGCCCGGGGTCGGACCGCCCTGCGCCCTCGGTGCATCGGGACGACACTCGAACCAGCTGAGCTGCCCAGACGGGCATTTCTGGAACAACTGTTCAGTTATCTTCAGAACTTGCTTTATTCCCTTTCTGTTCTCAATGGTGATTTTTTTAAAGATTTTATTTATTTATTTTTAGAGAGGGAAGGGAGGGAGGGAGGGGGAGAGAGAGAGAGAGAGAGAGAAACATCAATGTGCGGTTTCTGGGGGCCGTGGCCGGCAACCCAGGCATGTGCCCTGACTGGGAATCGAACCTGCAATGCTTTGGTTCGCAGCCCGCACTCAATCCACTGAGCTACACCAGCCAGGGCTCAATGGTGATTTTTTAAAAAATCTTCAATCTGTGAAAGCTGATTAGATTTTTTTTTTTTTTAAGAGCCAAAGTTATCTGAAGGCTGTGTGTCATAAGTAATGTGGGTGATCAGCAAGAAAGACAGGGCTGGTTTTGATCAAGATGGAAGTCCTCTGCTTGGCATTGGTTTTCTTTTTTAACCTTATGTGTTTATTTTTAGAGAGAGGGAAAGGGAAGGAGAAAGAGAGGGAGAGAAACATCAATGTGTGAGAGAAACATCCATTGGTTGCCTTTCACACATCCCCAACTGCAGGCCGAGCCTGCAACCTAGGCATGTGCCCTGACCGGGAATCGAACCAGCAGCCTTTCGGTTCGCAGGCTGGTGCTCAGTCCACTGAGCCACACCAGCCAGGACAGCACTGTTAATGAGATGACATTTTTGTTAACTAGCTCTGAGGACAGTTTCAAAAGAGAAGATGCCAAAGTTATTTTAAGCCCCCTTAACATCAGTGGAATAAATAGATGACATCTAACCTGAAAATTTTGAGAGGGACAGTATGCATGTATGTGTGTTAGTTCTGGTATTTGGTTTTTGGGTTTTTTTTTTTTTCTTACTTGCTTTTTAAATCTCATCATTTTACTGTTGAAATCCTCGCGACATTTCACAGATTGCGTCACTGTCGTGGATAAGCCTGTTCCATCCCCAGAACTGTATAGATGTAGAAACTCACGTCTGCCTCTGAGTGTTCTCTCGTGGGTCTGAAAGTTGTTCCTGAACAACTAAAAATACCTGCAACACTTTTACACCTCTGCCCATGTGAAAACTTGCCAAAGTCCCTTTTCTGTTTCCTGTCTCCTCTCAGTTTTTTGGCAGATCTGATGGATAACTCGGAGCTCATCAGAAATGTGACCCTCTGCGGCCATCTCCATCACGGCAAGGTGAGAGAGCCTCTGGTGCTCGGAGCAGGGTTTCCCCTCCTTCCTGCCCCTTTCTTCAGCCCTCAGAGTTGCAGGTTGGGGTTTGAGCCCAGAAGGCTAGACCCTCAGACTCTGGGGACCTCCATGCCTGCCGTGAAGCCTTGCTGTGAAATTCTAGCTTATCCTCAGCAGTGGGGGGAGTCTGTCAGTAGGCCGCTTGCATGCCTGGTCCTTGTGTTGGCAGCTAGACAGACGAGGGAAAATTGAGCTTTACTGCGATTTTCTATGTTTTCATTTCCCTGGGGATGCTTGTCGAAGAAAGACTGCATCTTTCATTTGAAAATAATCCTGTGGCTTCGGTGTTCTTTTTTTGCTGACCCATAACCCTCCCCATTCTCTCCCTGTTTTCTGTACCCCTGAACGATGTAGCAGGTTGGGAGCTGGGGGGAGGGCGGAGTAGATTTTCCTCTGTGGTTGGCAGGTCTTAACCTCCCGTTTCCTTTCAGACGTGTTTTGTAGATTGCTTAATAGAGCAGACTCACCCGGAAATCAGAAAGCGCTATGACCAGGATGTAAGTAGAAATTGGGCTGAGAGTTTAGGAACCATTCATTCAGAATATACGGGGGTGTGTCTCTGGTCCCCCCCTCCTTCGGCTTTCTCGGTCATTATAAATAACGGCACCTACAGAGTGCTGCTTTGTCATTGTAATCTTTATTAATAGCCTTTAAGAAAATAATTACAACTTTCTCAGGGGCATGAAGAACGTTAACCTGCCGTATTTTTGTGCGGTCTCTCACGCACTTGGGATCCTCCCTCTGTTCTGATGTGTCTTGACTTTTATAGCCTATTCTTCCCTGTCATAGTATTAAAAGCTTCCTCTGTAAATGTAATACAATTGGCCCTTGTTGCTTTCATGATAAATTTAAATGCCTGTGAGTGAGGCCAGGAGTGGCTGCACGTCTCGGCGCAGTGATTGTTCGGTCTCCGCCAGACTGACTGTGTGACATGTGGGGCCGCGGTGAAGGCTGGTGTGTCTCCCTTTACCACTCTGAGAGGGGGGCGCGTTTGATGTAATGTAGCGCTCCAGCCATTCCCGGTCCTCAGGGACTGCCCCCACCCCTAAAAACACACAGCCAGGAGCATTTTCCGTCTGGGAAGGCCTGGTCTCATTGTCTGGAATTTCTGCAGGGATCCCCACTCTCTTCAGTCTGTTCTCCTCCTGAGGCAGAAACCCCCGAGTTGGAAGGCGGCGGGGGAAAGTGATTGATGGCTTGTGTGGGAGGGAAGGCTGAATTCAGGTGCTAATGACAGTCCTTTTTTTTTTTCCTAGCTGTGCTACACCGACATCCTCTTCACAGAACAAGAAGTAAGTGTGCCTTGGGAAATCCAGCTGTTGCCCGCACCAGGCCCAGCGGTAGTAGTTTTGCTGGAAGCGTAGCGAGCCTTTATGAGAACACTTCGGTCCGTGCCGCATCCCCCCCCACTCCCACCTTTTTATCTCCCTGCTTCTACCAGCCACCCCGTGATCTGTGACTTGGGAGAGAGCTGGGGAGGCAAGCTGTAGGGTGAAGGGAGTACCCTCTGTCCTCGACTGACTTGAATGTGGCCTAATAGGGCAAACACTCCAAGTTATGCAGAAGCTCCAAGTGATTTTTCAAATGACATCATGCTTAAAATCTGTAAGACAACCTCATCCGTAAGACGGTCACTTTCCAGGAGTAGCTCGTGTGGCAGATGGGTTCGTCTGCCCGTGCTCCTCCTCCTGTGCAGAGCAATGAGCATCCTTCTCTGCTTTCCCCTTCCAGCTGGTGGTTCTTTCTTTGTGTCCATCTGGGTCTTTATTCCTCCCTCTAAACCTTTCTCTGTGCCCCTCTCAAACATCGATCAGTTGCCTGTCACACGCCTCCAGATGGGGGCCTGGCCCGCAACCCAGGCATGTGCTCTGACTGGGAATCGAACCGGCAACCTTTCGTTTGCGGGACAACGCCCAGCCCGCTGAGCCACGCCAGTCGGGGCCCCCTCGTTGCTTCCGTCTCAGCCCAGGGAAATCCATGTAAACGTGGTTGGCGAAGGGGACTTCGAGCGGTGCCAGCGTGCGGTGACCCATCAGCAGACGTGAGCTCTGTTGCTGCCCCATGCAGTTACTTGGCTGGAGTTTTGTGATTACTCCCCGTTACAGCTTTTATACTTTTTTTATCCTCAGGTGCCCCCAGACCGTTTCTTTTTGCCTGCCTGATGCTTGGTCCCTGTTTCTGTTTCCGGTGTGTGAGAAGGACGAGACTTTAGGGCCCTTGACGCTTTACTAAAGTTTGATACAGCGTCGCCTGCTTGTTCATTTTCACTTTCACTTTTTTACGTTTGAACCAGTCCCCCCAAAATGCTGTTTAAGGTACTTTGTCTTCCCGGTCCTTCTGGGTAGAGGCCTAGCTGCAGACCCCACCCACTACAAGGAGAGACGTCAGCGTGATTTACTGGCAGCTGGCGAGCTCCGAGAGCAGAACAGACCCTCTCGCACGGGAAGGAGCCGTGACCTCTGTCTTCTTGTGACTTTCAGAGGGGCGTTGGCATCAAAAGCACTCCTGTGACGGTGGTCTTGCCAGATACCAAAGGAAAATCTTACCTCTTCAACATAATGGACACCCCAGGTAGGACATTCCTGGACCCTGTCTCCTCTGCGTCTGACTAGTTCATCAGCAAGCGCCGTGCTGCAGGCCTCCCGTTTTGCTCCTGTTTTTGCTCTGGAATACTTGAATTGTAGGGAATCTTACTCACTTGTTCCCTCGAGCCTGCGTCAGGCCCCGTGCTAGACGTATGGTAACAAGGGTGGATCAGACGTGGCCCCCTGCCTCCGGCTCTCAGTCTTTTGAAGGAGAGGTTGGGGACAGCACACCAGCTGCCGGGGACACTCAGTGTCCCATGGGAGCAACATGCCTTGCCCTGTGGTGGGCTCTTTATCTTTTGGAGAAGACCGAGGGGGGCAGAGTTTTAAGTAGGGAAATTTGGGTTTTGACGGATCGGCCTTCCTTCCTGGTGCCCTCATACCTGTCAGCCCTGCCCCTGCCAGCAGCACCTGGCCAGGCAGTCTCACCGGTGCTTCGGGCCCACCTCCGCCTTTTCCCCTGCCTCCAAATCGTCTTCTGTCCCGTAGAACTCTGCTTCCTCCTCATTAGGCTAAGCTGGTCTGTGAGTGTGAGTGTGTTATGCCCTCCCAGGTAGAAACTTCCTTCCTTTTGTGTCTGGGGGCCTCCTGAATAAAAGTCTAATCCAACAGTGTGACTAGTGGTGGGATTGGATGCACCGCAGTGAGCTGGGGGGGAGGGAAAGGGGTACTGGGGGCTCACGTGCCTTGCGTACCCCGCAGACCACCTGCCAGGTGTTGCCACCATGCACGTGGCGACTTAGCTGGTGACTTAGTTGATATTTGCTTTGCAGGACATGTGAATTTTTCTGACGAGGTCACGGCTGGCTTGCGCATCTCGGATGGAGTGGTCCTTTTCATCGATGCTGCGGAGGGCGTGAGTCTGGATTCCCTCCTCCTTGCTAGGTTTACCTCACACACTGCCCACAGCACTGAGCAAGCTGGGAGCCAGAGAACGTGGAAATCTGTGGGATTCGGGCTCCCATTTGATGGAAAATTAAGGTAGCAAATGAAGTTCAGAATCAGTTCTGAATGTGAGTTCCTCACTCCCTACCCAGGGAAGCTCAAAATGACTGATAGGACCCATTGCCGTTCAGAAAACACAAAAATAAGATGACAGATACACATAAAAGGAAAGGAGGAGAGTATATTCATATAAATGGATTTGAAATGTTAATGAGTTTTTCTAATGTCAAGAGAGATGGGAGTTAAAAGGCCATGTCTTTTATGTTAGGTAATTTGGGTAACCTAATTCATGTTGTCATTAGTGAGATAGCCAGCAGAGGGAGCCAGAGTTGCCTTTTTAAAATTGACTTTTGGAATAATTTCAGACTTACTGAAAAGTTGTAAGTACAAAGAACTCATCCTCATTTGGTTTCTAATAATTTTTTTTTAGATTTTATTTATTTATTTTTAGAGACACAGGAAGGGAGAGAGAGAAACATCAATGTGTGGTTGCCTCTCACACAACCTGTACTGGGGAACTGGCCTGTAACCCAGGCATGTGTCCTGACTGGGAATCAAACCGGTGACCCTTTGGTTCGCAGGCTAGCACTCAGTCCACTGAGCCACATCAGCCAAGGCTGCTTTGTAGTTCTTTCTGTGCATGTACACATGTGTGTGTTCTCCTCCTGAACCATTCGAGAGTAAAATATTTCAGATGTATTTCCTAAGAACAAAGGCATTCATGTACATAACCATAGTATAGTTACCAAACTCGGGGAATATAACATTGATACAATATTTTCTTTTCTTTTCTTTTTTTAAAAGATTTTATTTGTTTGTTTGTTTGTTTATTTTTGGAGAAAGAGAGGGAGAGAAACATCAGTGTGTGGGTGTCTCTCACGCTTCCCCAACTGGGGACCTGGCCCACAACCGAGGCATGTGCCCTGACTGGGAATCGAACCAGTGACCCTTTGTTTCGCAGGCCAGCACTCAGTCCACACCAACCACATCAGCCAGGGCCGTTGATACAGCATTGTTGTGCAGGTCTTTTTGTCAGAACTTGGTCTTGCTAATTGCCCCAGTGATGTCCTTTATAGAGTCGTGTCCTCATCCAGGATGCCGCAGAGCGTTTAGTCCTCAGTTTCTCTGAACTGGTTGGAACTGTTCTTTCACCTTTCTTTGGTCTTCCGCATTCACCCTTCGTTTTGTGGAGTGTCTGTCTGGGTGTGTAGTGTTTCCTCATGGTCACGTGCAGCCTCTCTCTGGCAGCGTCACCGCGAGGGTGGAGCTATGTTCTTACTAGTCCGTCACATCGGGAGGTGCGTGGTGTCACCTGTCCCGTTGCTGATGTCAGCTTGGTCACTGGTTAAAGCAGGCCTGTCAGGTTTTTCTTCAGTGCGAAGTCCCGATTTTCCCCTTCGTAATAAATAATTTGCGGAGTGATACTTTGAATCTATTATACATGCTATTCCTTATCAAGCTTCACCTACAATTTTTATCAGCTACTGGTCGCTCCTAGCTTGTTTCTCCAAGAGCTGCAAGTCGTGGCTCTCTCACTCCTGGTTTCCTTCTGTGTTTATTGGTGGGAATTCTGTTGTAAGGAAGAGCTTTTCCTTCGCTGTTTGCTCATTGCTGTC
Organism: Tonatia bakeri; assembly: GCA_004024845.1. Lineage (NCBI taxonomy): Eukaryota > Metazoa > Chordata > Mammalia > Chiroptera > Phyllostomidae > Tonatia > Tonatia bakeri. The sequence goes on along the minus strand of PVIA01007594.1, from coordinate 68,831 downwards.
AGTGTGGGTTCGTGGGTTTGTGTTGCACTCACGGGGTTGAGTCCATCACTGCCTGTCTATACTCTGATGTTCCAGTTGCCCCAGACGTGGCTGGTGGAGCCCCTTCAGCCGGCTCCTGTGTCCTTTGGACATGTCCTCAGTTTGTTTTTAACTGCTTCCTTACTCTTAGGCACAAAAAGATGTTCTAGACTCATCGTGTACTTTCCCTGCCCCAGTGCTGGAATCAGCCATTTCTCCAAGGAACTCTGGCTCTTTATAGATAGTAGGGACTGGTGTTCAGAAACGATCAGGAGGTGTTCATTGCTGCTGGGTCCTTTCACTGAATACAGACGATATATACCCATACACATCTATACCTGTTTTTACTACGCAGATTAAAAAATTATTAACACACACACACGCACACACACGCACACAAAAGGAAGAAACCATTAGTGTATCCTAGTTTCTGCAGTTCCACTTTGGCACCGTAGATTCTTCCTAGTTCTCCTTCTGTCCCCTCTCTGTCACGGAGAAGCCTGGCTCCCAACGTCAGCACTGTACTTACCCGTTTCTCAGTCCTGCGAGGTGCCCTTGTAAAGTTCCCGAATCTGCCTTTGGGCAAGATACCCTCTGTTGCCACCCAATAGTCCACTTCCCCAGGTGCTTCTTTCCTCAAACCTTGAATTTCAAACAGTGCCCTCATTGACTTTGCTCTGGCCTCTCCCACCCTCCTTGCCGTCACCACCCGTGGGGCCCAGGTGATGCTGAACACGGAGCGGCTGATCAAGCACGCGGTGCAGGAGCGGCTGGCGGTCACCGTGTGCATCAACAAGATTGACCGGCTGATCCTGGAGCTGAAGCTGCCTCCGACTGATGCTTATTACAAGCTGCGTCACATTGTGGATGAGGTCAACGGATTAATAAGGTATAAGGAACCTGGCGGTGTCCTCAGGGACTCTAGTTTTTGTAAGTCTTGACCTTGAACTCCAGGGGCAACTCTGATCTCTTGGCGTGCATTGATGAGCTTGTTGGGCAGGGCTAGAGGCTCCTTCCATGGCTCTTCCGGGACTGACTCCACAGCCTCGGCCTCCTTCGCTTTCCGCCTTAACCAGCTGTGCACACGTCTTGGCATTAGTGCTGTGGTCAGTGCCGGGGGCTCTGGAATCAGTGTCATGTTTACCTCACAGCGACCATGTAAAGGTGAGCAAATTACTTAAGCTTGTAGAGCCTCAGTAAAAAGGGGATAGTAATAATATTTGCATAGTGAGGTGTTACAGCAAAGTAAATAGGTATCTGCTGGAACCAGATACCTGCAGGTACGTATTTTCTTTGCTGTAACACACGTAGAGTGCCTGGCAGTGACTGATCATTGAATAACGCTAGCTGCTGTTATTAGCACCAGGGAAATGGGGGAACTGCTTCTTGGCTGTTGTTTCTGGATACGGCTACTTTACAAGATAGGTTTATAAGGGTTTACATTAATAAGGGTGAGTGATGGTCGTGGGAGACTTTAGAATACAGTATTAAGGTGGCCTTGAAGAATAGATTAATTTTTTTTTAAGATTTTATTTATTTTTAGAGAGGGGAGGGGAGGGAGAAAGAGAGGAAGAGAAACATCAGTGTGTGGTTGCCTCTCATGCTCCCCTCTGGGGACCTGGCCCACAACCCAGGCATGTGCCCTGACTGGGAATCAAACCAGTGACCCTTTGGTTCATAGGCCGGCACTCAATCCACTGAGCCACACCAGCCAGGGCAGGTTAAATATGTCTTAAAGATAGTTTTATCTGTAGGCTCCAGAATGTACTAGAGGCCCTTCAAAGAGCCTGGGGAGAGACCGTTTTTGTTTTTTTTTTTTAAGATTTTATTTATTTATTTTTAGAGAGGGAAGGGAGAGGGGGAGAGAGAGAGAGTGAGAGAGAGAGAGAGAGAGAGAGAGAGAGAGACATCAATGTGTAGTTGCTGGGGGACATGGCCTGCAACCTAGGCATGTGCCCTGACTGGGAATCGAACCTGCGATGCCTGGTTCACAGCCCGCGCTCAATCCACTGAGCTATGCCAGCCAGGGCGAGAGACTGTTTTACTGAGAGAACACTCCTGCAGTTGAGGATTGGGGGCAGCACCTACGTGGCCGGGGACAAGTTCACGTCCAGGAGTTTCTTTGCTTCGCAGCACTGATTCTCAACAGGGGTTGCTCCTCCCTGTCTCCGGAAGGGCTGAGGATGACCAGAGCCCAATATCATGTCATGAATCCAAAGTACGACATGATACAGTTTTTCAAAAAGGAGATGGGGTGAGCTAGGGCTCAATCCTGGTCCACCACAATAGGACGTCATTTCTCAACCTCTACACGGTAAACAGCAACATAAACGTTATTTAGAAATACGGAGGTAAATGCTCTAAAAGCAGCTCTCAAAGAATCAAAAACAGTTGCCTCTGGGGAGCATAACTTGGGAGTGGGGTAGAGTGAGGTAGGCGACTTTTTTATAAGCCAGTACTTTTATTTCTAAATTAAGAAATTGCATAAAACGTTGTATAGTAAGGCTTGGGCTGTGGATCTGATCCCTGGGTGTAAGTGGTTTTCTTCTAAGTTCTAGTGAACTTGGGGTGCTGATGCTTCCCATGGCTGTTGAGGTACAAAGTTTTAACACGAATTTGAAAAACAAGCTAAATAAAACAGAATAAAGAAGAGTAGGGTGGTGGGATTAGGGAGCAAAGTTACTTTTTCTTTCTTTCTTTTTTTTAAAGATTTTATTTATGAGAAGGGAGGAAGAAGGGAAGAGAAACATCAATGTGTGGTTGCCTGTTGTACGCCCCCTACTGGGGACCTGGCCTGCAACCCAGCCTGTTCCCTGACTGGGAATCGAACTGGTGACCCTTTGGTTCACAGGCTGGTGCTCAATCCACTGATTCACACCAGCCAGGGCTCTTTTACTCATGTATTTAATCATTTATACTGATATTTTATGAGTGTTTGTGTTTGTAAAATTGAGAGTTCTCCAGAACGTATTTCTCTCCGATCACATCAGATTCACTTCCTGTGTTCTGAGACCTTTGTCTCTGTCCTCCAAGCCGCCCCTTCTCTGTCCAGTGCAGTTAACTTCTCCAAGGTCATGTGGGCTGCTCCCAGCTCTGGGAAGTCAGCCTGTTACTGGGAGTTGGGGAACAACTTCATCATGTCACTGTCTTGGCCCAGGCTGTTGGCAGAGCTGACTGTGTTATGTAAGCCCCGGCCGAGGGCGAGGGCTGGAGCGAGGCCGCGATGTCAAGCCCCTGCCCTTGGCCCTCGGCGGCACGTCCGCCCGGCCGCGCACTCACAGCCGTCTCCATTTCAGCATGTACTCCACCGACGAGAACCTGATCCTGTCCCCGCTCCTGGGCAACGTCTGCTTCTCCAGCTCCCAGTACAGCATCTGCTTCACGCTGGGCTCCTTCGCCAAGATCTACGCCGACACGTTCGGTGAGCTCCGGCTGGCAGTCTGTCTCGCCAGCTTCCCCGGGGTCACGGTGCCTTTCCTGCTGAATGCCTGAGTGGGTGGCTTCTTGCCAGAGTCCCCCGTTGGGGAGGAGCATTTCGTCAGCTGTAACGCTCACACTTGGGGGCCCTTTTTGGCCCCTAGACCCTTTCTTCAGGCTAAGTGGTTTCTAAAATAGAACAGTTGAGGTGACAAGGAAGAAAAAGATGAAGTAAGAGCTGGTTTTAGGAATTAGGCGCTTGCCTACAGTGAGATAAATGCTGTCAAAAACGAATGACCTGTGCTCACACAGCCCCTCCAGGTCTCTTCCTCAGAGGTGGCGTCTCCCTCTTTAGCAGCATCCCAGCTGTCTTTTCGGCCGTCTCGAGGCAGGCAGGAGTTTTGAGGGCCCGCTTGAGAACTCCGTGTCGGATAAGCAGTCAGTGCCGACGGGCCTCCACAGGGGTGCCCAGGCGGGTGGCTGCGTAGGTCCCCGGAGCCTGGACATCAGCACACTAGGGCTCCTTCCCGTCTCGGAGGCTCATGTGCTCTGCTCCACCTCTGCCTCCCCAGTTCCCTTCAGCTCCATAAGATCCCGTGTCCTGAACGTCCTGTGTCAGACACTGCACTTCGTTAGAGAGGTCGTTGTCACCCTGTCTCTGGAGCTGAGGAGACGGGCTCTGCAGGGAGCCTCACAGCTGGTGGGCGCTGGGGCTCCGGGGCTTCCGTCCCGCCAGTCAGCTGCCCTGCCTCGTGCCCAGGGCGGGCACATGTGCTGCTGTGCAAAAGACGGGTAAATAAAACTTGGTCTTTTCTTTCTTTTTTGAATATATGCATATATATTCATTGCATTCTCATTGCAGAAAAGTGGAAAACGAAGTAAAATCCTGTCTAGAAAGCAGAATTCACCCATAACCTCATTATCATAACCATTACAAACATCTTTTTTTAAATCCTCGCTCAAGGATATGTTTGTCGATTTCAGAGAGAGAGGAAGGGGGAGAGAGAAACATCTGTCAGTTGCCTCCTGTACACGCCCTGGCCCGGGATTGAACCCGCAGCCCAGTGTGCGCCTTGACCGGGATCAAACCTGCGACATCTCAGTGTGCGACGCTCCAACCAGCTGAGCCACCCGGCCAGGGTGTTTAGTGTTTTATGTAAATGAGATCGTATTTTATGAACGTGTATAAATATATAATAACATAGGATAAATATTCACATAGCATTAGAGCATAACAATTTTCTTGTTTTATTAAAATTTATTTATAACGATTATTTCTTGTAATGACAGTGGTCCACTGTATACTTGTACTATAATTTAACCATTTTCTCATCATTAGACACATAGTTTCATTGTTTCCAGATGATTCTTAAAAAAAACTGGATAGGTGGACACCAAGTGAATTCATCTTGGTTTCCAGTTTATAGGTTTCTGAATGGTTTTTGTATTGGCACACAAAGCAAAACCCAAGACCTTTTCTGTAATTATAGTGTATTCGTGATTTCTGATTGAGGATGGCCCTGCTCCTCGGGGAAGATTGTCACTTGTCCTTTCAGCCCACTGTTCCGGGGAGCCGTCTGCGGGCTCCAGCATTACTGTCACAAAAAGCCATGCACGGATTTCTAAAGTCAGCTCTGGGAGGAGTCTCAGAGATCCTTGAGTTTTCCCCTTCGTTTTACAAATGGGAAAACCATGCCCAGAGGTTATTGATGGAGGTGGAACTGGAATCTGCTTTGGTGCTTTTTCTCTCTATCACACCACACTGTCGAAGTAGATACACTGTCCTCTTACTAGAAATGCAACAAAGCATGGCGAAAAGAAGGCAGTTCCTCTGCCTTCTAGGGACTCCGTCCAGTGGGCACACAGTCCCCAGAGCAATGGATGGCAGTGCGGGCTGCATCCAGGGAGCTGCTGTAGGCAGGTGGGACTGAGGGATCCAGAAGGGGGAGTCCACTCCAGTGACCTGAGGCTGCTGGGAGGACGTGGGGCCGAAATGAGTGGGGAGGAGGGAAGCAGGGGTTCCAGGCCCACAGGGTTGGGGGGAGGCGCTGAGGCAGGTGGTATTAGCATGCGGCCCAGCCCCCTCGGGGACAGCGGGCAGTCTCACCAAGGAGAAGAGTTCTGGTGAAACTGCCAGCAGGCTAGGTTGGGACTACACTGAGGAGGGTTTGGAATGCCGGATGAAGTTAGACTTTACCTGTCAGCCGTTCGGAACTATTAAATATCAAATACTGGGGTGGGCTAGTATGTGCAGACCTGATGGGAGATAAACCAGAGCAGGAAGCCATGAAGGAAGGGGCGCCTGTTCAGACACTCAGAATAGTGTTCAGGACCAGGATCGTGGACATTGGGTCAGTGTTTCCTGTGAGACTGAGGAGGGGGACGTGAAGTGGAGGGGTGCCGCTCATTGCTTCAGGAAGCCTTCATTCCTCCTGTCGGACCGCGGCCTAGTTCTCGCAAGGGCGTGAGCAGCGCAGCCCAGTGACTGTAATGCAGCCTGTGTGTCACAGGAGTGCAGTGACAGAGGTGTGTAGAAGGTGGGCGGTTCACAGGGGAGGGACCGTTCCCAAGTTAACAAAGTGGGAAGAGAAAGGTGTTGAGCCCGGATGAAGGGCCAACGGCAGCCCCACTGGGAGAGGGGGGAGTCTCGAGGGCGGTGGGGCTTCAGGGAGAAGGTGATGAGTCCCCCTCACTCATCACAGAACTCCTGAATGTTACAGGAGTTCTTGACTCGGAAGGTCTTCAACTTGAAAAGCCACAATTGCTTGGTTCAGTCGGACCAGGATTAGCCGCTGCGGTCACACTAGAAATATTAACTAATCAAAGATGAGACAGAGGTTGGCTGGTGTTTTCTGTCCAGAAGGCTAGGTGCCTGCCCTCTGGAAGCTGAGGGCTGGTCAGAGCCTTAGCGTGACACTGCGGCTGGGAGGCCGCCCACACTGGCGGCAGCATAGCGCTTCAGGGGGTCGGGAAAGAGGGAGGGAACCCATAGGTTCCAATTCCGGAGGGACGGGGTTTGGGTGCAGGCGGCTGAGCCTGTTCCGTCAAAGGAGCAATAAAAGCGGCTCCCTCGTCTGTGGCCCCGGCCTGAGCTCGCTGGACCGGGGTGCTCCTGGGGCTCATGGTGGCTCCAGCACAGCCGTGTCGGCTTTCAGCCAGTCTTGTCCTTTGCGTCTCTGTCCTTGTCCTGCCTGGGCGGCAGGAAACATCCGGGCCTCGGAAAGAAAGGTGCTAGAATTTCTCAGCTACAAACCACTTGTGGCGCCTGAAAGAGAACGTTGACCAGTAGTTCGCCAAGTAGCTTATAAATGTTTGGCTTCTCTTACAGGTGACATTAACTATCAGGAGTTTGCTAAAAGACTCTGGGGCGACATCTACTTCAACCCCAAGACGTAAGTAGGGTGTGGGAAGTGACGCTTGAGGGCCATCCATTGTCCCAGTAAGGGAGGACAAGGAGGGAGAGAGTTCTGAAGATTAAACCCTTTTTTCTTGGTCATGAGCTACGTACGATCCCTCCTCCTCCACGAGAGCTGCGTTCACGGACTCGGACAGGGCGAGGGCCGCTTCTCCCGAGGTTTCCACAGCTCAGGGCCGGCGTCCGTGGGAGGCAGGGCCACTCGCCCTCTCGGGAGTCAGGAGACGCTGGGCTCTCTCACACGCACGCTTCTCCCCTTGGCCCTGCTCAGGTGCAGGCTTAGCAGGTTCACCCGGGAGGGCGGCAACACAGCCTTCTTCCTCCTGGACCACCCACAACTCTCCTGTTTCTCCTCAGGCGGAAGTTCACCAAAAAGGCCCCAACCAGCAGCTCCCAGAGGAGCTTCGTGGAGTTTATCTTGGAGCCCCTTTATAAGATCCTTGCTCAGGTAAGGGTGTTGAGCCACCTGGTGTAAGTCTGCCCTCCTAACAAGCACAGGGTGAACTTGGCCGTCCCCAGCCCCTGAACCCACTCAGTTTGTGTTGCTGAGAATGGAGGTGGTTGGTCACCCGTCCTCTGGGCTTCGAACACTGCTGTCCTCTAAGTGCTGTTGAGCTGGGAGGGGGCGGGGAATGTGTGGAAGAAAGTGTTCATCGGTGAGAATCTGACTGAAGGATTACGGTGCATCCCATACAGTGTTTGGTAGCCGTTAGGAGAATGGCAGAGTGACCTTGGTTCCGGTGTCCACTCTGGGCACGTGGGTGTGTGGTGCTTGCGGATCGAACGAGGTGCATCAGATGGTGGCATGGGTGTGGTTACGCAGACGGGCTGCTCCCGAGAGAAGCACATTGTTTTGTATCCGTGTGAATCTGTGCTCCCTAAAAGGCAGGCCCAAGAGTAATGATGGACCAGAATTTTTTTTTAAGATTTTATTCATATTTTATTCATATTTTTAGACGGGGGAAGGGAGGGAGAAAGAGGAAGAGAAACATCAATGTGTGGTTGCCTCTCACGCACCTGCCCCACACTAGGGACCCGGCCTGCAACCCAGGCATGTGCCCTGACTGGGAATCGAACTGGCGACCCTTTGGTTCGCAGGCTGGTGCTCAGTCCACTGAGCCACACCAGCCAGGGCTGTACAAGAATTTTCATACGGACTTTTCTCCTAAGACAATTGTAAAATATGTAAATGTTGACTAAGTACTGTGCCCCATGAACACACCCATATACACACAATGTGTGTGGCTAATCCAGCTTTAAAATGGGAAACCATAGCAGCAAGACAAAATAACGTTAAAATTTATTAGTGCTAAAAACTACTTAGTATCTTGTGCCAGACTGGAACAGAGTAATAAAAGAAATTTACAGAATCTGTCTCGGCAGAGACCTGGAGTCTGCCGCGGCTATTTGGCTCGGCCCTGCCCTGACAGCGCATGGGCTGCCAGGTGACCTTTTTTGGTTCCCTCCAGTGCAGTCAGTGATCCTCCGAATCCGAGGAGTCTCTAAATAGGGAAGGCTAAGGGATTGCCTGAGTGGGATGAGATGCCGCTTCTCAGACACTAGGGGGCAGCACTGGCAGCAGGCCCTCTGCGAGTGTCCGGTTTGTCGTCTGGTGTGGGCATTTTACCAAACCTGCTTCGCCCAGGCTTGGTTTGCAGGGTAGGTACCAAAGATCTCCTTGAAACCAAATTGTCCGTGCCAAAAGCTCTCCCCGTAGATGAAGACCTAGTGCAGTGGACTTTCAGATTGCCCATTGGCCTTCCCTTGTCCTCCATGGCTGTCACTACAGCTGAGGTGATATCTGGTACCGTCACAGGTTGTGGGCGACGTGGACACCAGCCTCCCGAGGACCCTGGATGAGCTCGGCATCCATCTGACCAAGGAGGAGCTGAGGCTGAACATCCGTCCCCTGCTCAGACTGGTCTGCAAGAAGTTCTTTGGCGAATTCACAGGTGGCACAGAGCTCACGGCCCCCTGTCGTTACTCCCTGCCACGCACCGGGAGGGGCTTTTTCCTGACCCACAGTGGTGGGCAGAGGTCTGAGGCTCTTCGGGGAAGTTTACTGCGAATAAACCACAGGTCGGGGTACAGAGCACCTGGGTGTTTTCCTAGCTGCTTTCCTTAGTGGGTGGTACCAAGAATCCTATCTGGGGAAACAAAAGCAATTAAATTTCCCTGCCAGGAGGAGCATGCAAGTAGAGGAAATGGGGAAGCAGATTCTGAGGTCCTGTGTTTTTGCCAGGGGCAGTCAGGGAGGGTGGACCCAGGGTGGTTTGAATCAGTGGGAAGAGCACCAGGCCAGGACTTGGGAGACAGCTTGCAGGCTCAGATTTCTCTTTCTCCTGAGCTCGTCTCTCCGTGTTGTAGTGACACAGGAGGCAGGTGACACAGGAGGACGGGCCCTGGACTGGTGGAGAAAGGCCGGAGTCTCGGTCCTGGCCTTTTCCGTGGGCTGGCCCTGGGCCAGCCACCCAGTTCTTCTGTGACTCTCATGTCTCTCTGCAACGTAAAGGAGAGGAAGGGGTGTCAGCCCAGGACCCCATCGGCAGTCTCTTCCTCGGGAGTCGAGGGGGGTGTGGGCATCTGCGTCTCCAATGTGCATAGTAAAGTCAGCACTGGCGTGGGAGGCGCCACTGGAACAGACGCCCTACCCCAAGGTGCTCACGGCGGTTTTCCCTTGTGTGGCTTATCAGCTCTTAGGAAGGGAGGAGTCCCTTCTAGGAGTGCTCTCAGCAGATCTAGGAAGGACGTGGGGCACTTACTTAGTTTCACGTGCGTGCCCCGTAAGTGCCTACATTCGGTGAAAGGTCACGGGTTGATAGAGATCCTTGAAAGTTTGTGTCAGCCGGGTTCCAAGGAGCCACGGAGACTAGCCTCTTGTCCTTCCCGGCATCGGTGCGACTCCAGCCTTTCAGCAGCAGCGTGCTCCCAGGAAGCAGGTACCACTTCCACCTAGAATCGCCGTGTCGTGGCTTTTAGAGCAGGAAGTCAGGCCTCCCACTTTTTGCTCTCTGACCATCGTGAGCAGATGAAACAGTCGAAGCTCGCACCCCCCCCCCCGAGGGCGGAGGGTGATGGCTTTCTCGCCCTCCCCAGGCTTCGTGGACATGTGTGTGCAGCACATCCCGTCCCCCAAGGTGGGCGCCAAGCCCAAGATCGAGCACACCTACACTGGCGGTGTGGACTCCGACCTCGGCGAGGCCATGAGCGACTGCGACCCCGACGTAAGGGAATGTGGCTCCCCGGCTCCCCCATTTCTCCCCTCCTGGGCGGGGACACCTTTCTCTGGTCGCAGGAGTAACACGGTCCCGCCCCTTCCATGCACACCCCTCCCCGTGAGCAGTCAGGCAGACCCGAATTCCGAGCCAGACGTCACCACCACTAGTGGTATGATCTTGGGGGCATTCTTCAGTCCTTCTGAGCCTCAGGGTCTTGGTCTATAAAGTGAGGGTAATAGTATGTGTGTGGTCATTACGGGGATTAAATAAGTTTAAGAAAGTATTATGGTGCCTGCCAGGTAGTAAAGATTCAGCAAATGATTGCTAATCTGGTCAGTCCTGGCTTTTAAAAAACCCTCCCAGCCGTCCTTCGGTGATCTGTCTTCTCGCACAAGCACACAGCCGCATGAGAATTTCGAGTGTATCTTTGGAGGAGATTGGGGGCCAGTCAGTCTTGTAAGCTTGCAAATGAACAATTTCAGTCTGCTATCCTCCACCTGCTTTTCTTCCCTGTTGCCCCCATCTCCCCAGGGAAAAAGAACAAAAACGGAAAATAGGGTTTTTTGTTGGTTTCGTTTCTTGTTGTGCATTCCTTGGACATCTGTTTATTAGCAGGGGGAGAGCGTGGTTGGCGTTTCCCAGGAGATCACCCCTCTTCCTCGAAGTCGGGGCTGCCTCCTCACAGGGCGCCTGTCATTGCTCTGAGGTGGGGCGGGAACAGTGGTGCCTGCCTGGGGAGTGTGTGCGGCTGAGGCTGCTTTCTGTCCCCTCCCCCAGGGCCCCCTGATGTGCCACACAACCAAGATGTACAGCACGGATGATGGAGTCCAGTTCCACGCCTTCGGCCGGGTGCTGAGCGGCACCATCCACGCCGGGCAGCCCGTGAAGGTGCTGGGGGAGAACTACACCCTGGAGGATGAGGAGGACTCCCAGATCTGCACCGTGGGCCGCCTTTGGGTCTCTGTGGCCAGGTACTGCTCCTAAGGGCCTGGCTTGCCCTCTGTGCTGGAACTGCCCCAAGCGGCCGGAAGGGGTGATTCTCCCGGGAAACAGCAGCTGCTGGGCTCCCTCCACTGGGGCGGGTGACCCCCCCAGCAGAGCTGTTGGCTTGCAGTTCTCACCACCCCGAGCCGCGAGGGCTGCAGGCCAGCTGCTGTGGGGACTAGGCCAAGCGCTCGACTCTGCACATGGATGGCGCATGGGTACATCTGTGGTGGCTTTTCTGCTTCTCACCCCGATCCCCTCTTCCTCTTCTGTGCTCCTTAAGTCATGACTGTCATGGTTTTGCTCCAAAAGAAATTGTTTCCCAGTCTCCACCAACTATTCTCTGACCATCAGGGAAGGCTGCTGGATCCCTGCAGCAATCCCATGTGCAGGAAAAACGTAGCTTGGGCCTTGGGGCTACTTGTCGGCTCCCTAGTGCGGCATCTCCGCTGGGAAACAGAACCGGGCCATCCTGTTCCTCGCGGCTGCTGGGCCCCACCAAAGGCCCCTTCCCCGCTCCAGACCCGCCCGGTCGCTGGAGGGCAGGAGCGGGAGAGCCTGGAGAGCCACAGTGCACTCTGGGATGCCTTCGCATCACCGTGCATTCCGTGCCTTTGAGAACAGCTTGCTTCCCGCCGACATCCAGCCGGAACTAGGTTTTCCTATCCTGTCTTCTGACCCTTCGCACTTCCTTTTGAGACGCTCGGTACTTTGTGACTGTACGTGGGTGTGGTTACAGGACTGACTGTTTACAGCATCTCTTCCCTGCTGGAATGAATCTGTTTGGCTGGCCCCTGCTTCCGGCTCCTGGCCTGGCACACAGTATGTGCTGAGGACATTTTTCTGGAATGAGCCCTCTGCCCCAGTGTCAATGCTGCTTATTGGCTGTTGCTCCAGGTACCACATTGAGGTGAACCGAGTTCCTGCCGGCAACTGGGTGCTGATCGAAGGCGTCGATCAGCCGATCGTGAAGACGGCGACCATAACCGAACCGCGAGGCAACGAGGAGGTAGAGTTTCTGAAGGGGCAGCTGGGCTAGCCTAAGCCAGAGGGTCACGGGAACCACGTCACACTCGAGCAGTGAGCCGCTGGCCTGGCAGGGGACTCGGCCGGAGTCATTGCCACTTCCTGGTTCCCGGCCTCAGCACAGGCACAGCTTTCTAGATCTGACCCTGCTGGAGCGCCCGGGCTCTGCTCAGGTGCCAGGGGTCAGGAGGAGTGCCTGTTATTCTTTCCCCTCTCTCTTTGTCCTGCCGGAACACGCGGGAGTGAGTGGCCCTGGTTAGGAGAGAACCTGCTCCTGAGCAGGCCCTCAGCGTCTCTCTCGCCTCTGCACGCGCGTGCCTGCCAGGCGACGGGTTCTCACTCCTGTGCCTTTCGGGTCTCAGGCTCAGATTTTCCGGCCCTTGAAGTTCAACACCACATCTGTCATCAAGATTGCCGTGGAGCCCGTCAACCCCTCCGAGCTGCCCAAGATGCTGGACGGGCTACGCAAAGTCAACAAGAGCTACCCGTCCCTCACCACCAAGGTAGGCCCGCGGCCTGTGACGCTGCCGCTCGCCCCCGCTCACTGGTCTCTGTGTCCATCGGGCGCCTGACCGCTGCTTCCGACAGCCTGCACCGGGACTCACGCCTGTCCCGTCACGTGGATGAGGTGGGGGCGGGGCTGGTACACACCTGTGTGTGTATCTTTCACTAGTGCCTGGACAGGACAGAGATGTCTCTTTGAGAGTGTGCTTTGGATTAATTTTCCAGAAAATACGGAGGGGGAGTGAGTTGCTCTGTCCCTTCTACACTCTTACCCACCAGCATACCTTTGAGGAGTTGGTCAGGGCTAAAGGGTCAGCGTATGTCACAGACACAGGGCAAGGTTTCCCTAAATGGCTAAGGCTGGAATAAAATCAGTGACCTCATGCCCTGACCGATGTGGCTTGGTTGAGCCTCTTCCCATGAGGTAGAAGGTCCCTGGTTCGATCGCCAGTCAGGGCACCAGCCTGGGTTGCAGGTTCAGACCCCTGTCAGTAGGCACGGATCAGTGTTTCTCACATCAATGTTTAGATAAAATCTTTTTTAAAAAATTGGTGGTTCCCCTGCCTGGTGTGGCTCAGTGGACTGAGCACGGGCCTGTGGACCCACGGTTGCCAGTTTGATTCCCAGTCAGGGTACATGCCTTGAGTTGTAGGCCAGGTCCCAGGTTGGGGGTGTGCGAGAGGCAACCACACATTGATGTTTCTGTCCCTCTCTTTCTTCCTCTCCCCTCTCTAAAAATAAATTACTTTTCGAAAGTGGTGACCTCATACCCAGTAGCACTGTGCTCAGTGGTCCAGATGTCTCGAGGACGGACCCTCCACTGGTCCTTGGTGCAGAGGCTGGAACCAGACAGTGGGCTCAGGCACCTCCTCCCGGGTTCCAGCCCTGATTCCGGTCAGGTCTGCTGTTGCGGGCACAGGAGAATGCAGGCTGGGACCGCAGGGCTGCTGTGTTGCAGGTGGAAGAGTCCGGCGAGCACGTGATCCTGGGGACCGGGGAGCTCTACCTGGACTGCGTGATGCACGACCTGCGGAAGATGTACTCGGAGATCGACATCAAGGTGAGGCCGTGCCCACGGCTCCAGACTTGGTTCCACAGGCAACTGAAACCTCGGCTCCCCCGGAAGGCGCGGGGGAGCGGGGCATCCCACCGCCTCGGATCTGTCTGAGGAAAGTGTGATCTGTTGCTCCCTAAATGGGAAGGTATTTGAGGTCTGGTTTGCCCCTTCCGCAAGGTTATTCTCAGTGTTGTGTATTTAAACTCAAGGCTCCCAAGCCAAAGTTATTCTTGGTCATTTGTTTAAAAAAGAAAAAGTTGGACAGCTAACCCGTCTGTGGTGATTGGGGCCCGGAGAGGGTGGTTTCAAGGAGAGAGTGGGGCTGGCTCTCCTGGGTTCGTTGTCAAGTCTTGGCGTAGCCCCTCAGTTAAACTGCCCGTGTGCGTGGCCTCAGCCTCCCGGCGGAGACACGCACTTTCTCTAAGGCCCTTTGGTGGTGGGAACGAGCACCCTCGGGCACCCCTCCCAGGGCGGAGCTGTGCTGCCCAGACCTCTCGGGTTGGGAGCGGAATGGCTCCTCCCCGGCCCATCTCTGGTGCCACCTCCGGCAGACCCACGGAGACATCGGTGAACGGTGGTGGCTCGGCCACGCAGATGCTGACAGACACCTTGGGAGCTAGGTTTAAATCCGAATTCGGCCCTGATTCACTCTTGGCTCCAGAACACAACTGCTGCGCCATGCTGCGCTTCTCAGGTTTCTTAGTAACGGTGACTTGTAGTGACTTTCAGCTCGCGATTTCATCTGTCACTGGCGCTGGTTAAGACTGGGGGTTCCCACGGACACAGTGTCGGGGGCCCTGGGAAGTCCCGCTGGCAGGAGGTCGTCCTTCTCGTGCAAAGCAGGACCCCGCCTAACGACTCGTCTGGTTCCCCAGGTTGCTGACCCCGTGGTCACCTTCTGCGAGACGGTGGTAGAAACATCCTCCCTCAAGTGCTTTGCCGAAACGCCCAACAAGAAGTAAGCTTGGAGCCTGGCCGGGCGGCGTAGTGGGTGCGTCGTGCCCTATTCGAAAGGTTGCGGGCTCAGTTCCCAGCCAGGGCACGTACCTGAGTTGTGGGTTCAGTCCCCAGTTGGGGCGCAGACGGTGGGCAACTGATGTGTTTCTCTCGCATCGATGTTTCTCCTTCACTCTGTCCCTTCCTTTCTGTCTAAAATCAACATGTCCTCAGGTGAGGATTTAAACAATGATTTTTAAAAAGGACGTGAGCTGGGCTCACAGTGTCCCTCGGACTGCCAGGAGACACTCTCCCTGCCCACCAGCTCCCCCACCGTCTCGGGCTCTGGGGGGACAAAGACCCCGCTGCCTTGGGGTGGGGGTGCTCGGGGGCTTGGCTCTCAGCCCAGGCCTCTGATCGTGCGCCTGCGGGCACGGTCCTGGGAGACCCTTCGCCAGACCTTCTCTTCAGGGCACCTTGCAGTCCCTCCTTCCTCTGTGACATGACCGTCTTGAATGCTGCCCCAAACCTTACTTTTTAAACAGTGGTAGGTCCGAGTGACGGAAGACAGAAGGACAGCCCTTTTGGCTCAATGCTGCCCTTGTGGCTTTCACTAATCTCACTGCCTTAGCTGTTCCCGTTGTGCCCCTTTTCTTAGGAATGGCCCTTCTGTTCATCCCACTCGCCCACCTCATGACTCATTTCCTTTCTGACCAGAAACAAGATCACCATGATTGCTGAGCCTCTGGAGAAGGGCTTGGCCGAAGACATTGAGAATGAGGTGGTCCAGATCACGTGGAACAGGTGAGAACACAGCTCAGGTGCCGGGGCAAAAGGCGGGGCGCCACTGCGTACCCACGGGGTCCCTGATGCTGCGCTTCCTCCGGAAAGTAGCACTGCTCTCGTCCTGGGCGCGGTGTGGGCGGCTGCGGTGACTGCCTCCGGAAAGGTGGGCCCCGCGGCCCCAGTCACAGGGCTGACTGAGCCCTCCGCCGTCTCCTCCTTCCCCAGGAAGAAGCTGGGAGAGTTCTTCCAGACCAAGTACGATTGGGATCTGCTGGCTGCCCGTTCCATCTGGGCTTTTGGCCCTGACGCCACGGGGCCCAACATCCTGGTGGACGACACCCTGCCCTCTGAGGTACAGCGGAGCTGACGGGGCCGAGTGGGGTCTCTTGGCTCAGGTGGACAGACTGCATAGTGTTCTTTTTTCTCCCTGAAAGTATTTTGTATCTTCTGGTGGAGGAGATGTCCTCTTACCAGTGTCCCTGCCTTCTCCCTCTAAACTCTTGGGCTGTTGGCAGGGTCATTACTAAAGGACCCTTGTGTTCTCTGCAGGTGGACAAGGCTCTTCTGGGCTCAGTGAAGGACAGCATTGTCCAGGGCTTCCAGTGGGGAACCAGGGAAGGACCCCTCTGTGATGAGTGTAAGTCTGCCAGTCTCTCCACCTCCCCTGCCTTCATCCTCTGGGGTCCCTGCACCCGGGTGCAGGAGCTGGGTGGGTGGGCTCCTCTTGGGGACCTGGCAGGAGAAGCCGCTTGGGGCACACGGGGCCATCCCGCATCCTGGGCCAGCTTCCTCCCTCTGTCCCTCCCAATCCTGTTGCTGCCACTTAGTACTTCCTGGAAACGAAGTCATTTCTAGATTGACATTTGTTCCTCATTCCTGAGAAGGAATGTGTTTGAGGAGGTGGGTCAAGAGGAAGATGGGACTGGAGTGGTTCATAGAGCAGAACTGGACTTCATCGGAACAAACACGCAATTCC
Source organism: Tonatia bakeri (assembly GCA_004024845.1). NCBI lineage: Eukaryota > Metazoa > Chordata > Mammalia > Chiroptera > Phyllostomidae > Tonatia > Tonatia bakeri. The sequence goes on along the minus strand of PVIA01007594.1, from coordinate 52,494 downwards.
TGGAACTTGCTCCACACCCCAAAATAATCGGATGTCTGTAACGGAAGCCCATGAACTTCTGGGAAAGCCCTGCATGTCAGCACGGCTTGAAACAAGCGCACGCACGCCTGACCGGGGTCCTCTTCGCTGTGGGCCTGGAGCCCCCCCGTCAGAGCCCCCGTCTGCAGGGCGCTTGGGTGCCTTCCGGTTCGTGGCCGAGAGACAGAGGCAGAGCTTAAAGAGGCTCCTGCTGCTCTGGCCGCGGGCCCTCGATTAGCACCAAAACCCAGAACCACTCCTTCAATCAGCTGCCCCATCTCCTTTTCAGTGATTCGAAATGTCAAGTTCAAGATCCTAGACGCTGTGGTCGCCCAGGAGCCGCTGCACCGGGGCGGGGGCCAGATCATCCCCACGGCCAGGAGAGTGGTCTACTCCGCCTTCCTCATGGTGCGTGAGCAGGGCTCTGCAGCTTCGGGGCACTGGGTCCGCGGCCTCCCCCAGCTGAGGGACGCCCTCTCGCTGCTGTGTTTCAGGCCACCCCTCGCCTGATGGAGCCCTACTACTTTGTGGAGGTCCAGGCGCCTGCAGACTGCGTCTCCGCCGTGTATACGGTCCTGGCCAGGCGCAGGTGAGCAGCCCCAGGCAGGCTGGGGAGCACACGGACAGGAAGGGCAGAGCAGGAATTCCCTCGGCTGCCCTGCAGGGATCAGCCTCCCACTCTCTGCTCCTGAAACCTGACGAGCTGAGTTTTCAGAAGAAAGTGGAACAGGAATGAGGAAATCCCCAGATTTTCTGCAGATTAAAATTTGAGATTCCTTCTTGGGCACCCCTCCTGAGAGAGCTCCTGGGGGAAGTGCTGTAGGGGGTCAGTGGTGAGGACGCCTGTAAAACCTTGCCCGTTGGTGTTCCCATTCTGGCCCAGGGGTCGCTGCCCCTGTGACCTCCATAAGGAGTCAGACCGAGAGGCCCAGCCTTTCCTGCCCCCCGTGGTGCATTCACAGTTACACTGTCTCTGATGGCGATTCTCGGTTGGGGGCAGATTGCTTCTCTGCTTTCACCTCTGTAGGGCTAGGGACTCAGCCTCTGTTGTTCTGCCTCAGGGGACACGTGACTCAGGACGCGCCCATCCCAGGCTCCCCCCTCTACACCATCAAAGCTTTCATCCCAGCCATCGACTCTTTCGGCTTCGAGACAGATCTGCGCACTCACACCCAGGGGCAGGCCTTCTCCTTGTCCGTCTTCCACCACTGGCAGGTAAGACAGTGCTGCAGGCTAGCAGACCTGGCCTCCCCTCTGTGCGAGACCAGTCCCTCTGATCTGTTCCCCTCCCAAGTCCGGACTGAGTCTTTCCAGCCTCCTGGAGAAGAGTCCTGCTTCCAGGCCCGAACGCACCGGAGGCCTGCCTGGGCGCTCTGAAACCCCTTTGCCTTTCAGATTGTTCCTGGCGATCCTCTGGACAAGAGCATCGTCATCCGCCCCTTGGAGCCACAGCCAGCCCCTCACCTGGCCCGAGAATTCATGATCAAAACCCGGCGCCGGAAGGTGCGTGTCCTCAGACCCCTCTCCCCCCGCCCCAGGGGCTTTCAGCGTGCGTTTTCCCTCTCTTCGTTGCTATCTTTTGGGCGCTTCTCCCAGTGACTGAGGGCGACTCACTGTGGACCGTAGGGTGCATTCTGTACAGGCCTGGGACCCAGGCTGTCTGGGGGAGGAGGACCTGCTCCCCAGTGACAGTGCCCGAGATTAAGCAGGGCTCCTGAAACAGCTTGCCCGGCATTCCACCCCCGACCATCCTCCCACCCAGCCTCGGCTCCCAGGGGCCCCAGCTCGTTCACACACCACGGGGCTCACCCTCGTGCTCGCCCCACCCTCCGCAGGGCCTGAGCGAAGACGTGAGCATCAGCAAGTTCTTCGACGACCCTATGTTGCTGGAGCTCGCCAAGCAGGATGTTGTGCTCAATTACCCCATGTGAGTGCCGGGCTCCCAGCAGCCCCCGCTCCCTGCAGGGGCTGCCTCCAGGACTGGACGCTGGTACCTCATGCGACTGGAGTCCGTGTTGTCAGAGTGTCGGGAGCTGCTGTGGCCGTCTTGAGCACCCAGGACCCTCCAACCCAGGGCCCAGTGAGGGAGGTGGAAGGTGCCTCCCGGTTCTCTCTCTGGTGTCTGCCTGGCTGCACGCCCAGGGAACAGAGAAGAGCTTGGGCTCAGGGAAGGAGAAGGGGACGTACAATGTTCAACCTCAAGAGGCCCTCTCCTCAGAATTTACATGGAATTTTTTTTTACAAGTTTGACCTCAGCCATGGTTTATAAGTAAACAGAACATTCTGACCTCTGCCTCTCTCTGTTCCTTTCATCCCGCCCTCCGCCCCCTCTGCTCCAGCGCAGGCTCGTCCCGGCACTTGGTCTGAAGCTCTGTCGTCTCCCATGAGGTTTCACTGCCTCTGTTCCCAGCTGCAGCCCTCTTCCTGCCTGGGTCCCCGGGGAAGTGGCCTGTGGCCAGCGGCGCTCCTGCCTCCTGATGCAGTGTCCCCATGAGCACGGAGGCCTGTTTACTGCCCCACTCCCACCTGTGGCGGCCTGTCCCCTCTGCCGTGCATCCCTGGGTGGGACCTGAGCTGGCCTGGGAAGTGTCGTTTCTGGGATCCGAGGTCTACTGCCGCTCCCTTCCTGCCCCAAGAGTCTCTGTTGCCCTGGAGGTGGGGGCCAAAACTCTGGTTTCCAACCCTCTGCTCTAAGTTTCCCCTTCCAGCCACTGCCGATCCCTTACTCTGCCCTCCCCTAGGTGAACAAGAGACTTGTCAATTTTCTGCAGAACTCCTTTATTAGGAACATGTCAGGGACCGATGGGAGGGTCTGACTGCCCTGGGCTGTGGGAACCTACTTTCCCCCCTCGTCCTGTGCTGTTCTCTTGACGTAGTCTCTGTACATGGTGTACACGGCACCTGTGTGAGGGAGAAGGAAGAATGCCCCTTGGCGCTGCAAGTTCCACCCACCCTCTGACCCTCCCAGGTGTCCCAGGGAGGAGTGACAGCAGAGCAGAGTCCCCGTGGTCTGGCTCCAGCTGGCCCCTCGAAAGTCCAGCTTGCCTGCTCATCCCTGTGCCCTAGGGCTGAACAGCCACTGTAAGCGCCTGGCAGCGCAGCCTGGGGCTGTCCCCTGTCATGCAGCTAATTATTTTCATCACTGGCTCTGGTGATCCAGAGAGGAAGAGAGCTACAGCCTGGGTTCTGCTGCACGTTTTTTCTCACCTCTGGGACACACTTGCTATGAAACAGACTGCACACTGTCCCCACAGGCCTGGGACAGGAGATTAAACAGGGATGCCTGAAAATGTCTCGGTATGGGGGTGTCACGAAGGACTTGACCTGGAGCCTTGCACAGGGAGCAGGGACTGAAATCAGGGTCCCTTGACTGTCAGGACTTGCTCTCGTTCCTCCTCCTGTGGCCCCACTCACCCAGCATGATCGCGCCCACCGCACAGGCCTGCGCCGCCACACGCGTATGAATCAGGTGTATGGACATCTTGGTGGAGCCTCGAGCCTTCAGCCGGTAAATCCTGTATGCTGCCACCACCAGGCAGCCTCCTAGGCCTGCAGTTGGAGAACGTGACCTGGGCCTCACCCACAAAGCGCATCCCTCTTGATGAGAGATACACCTCACTAGGCAGACCAGGCCTCCGGATGGACAGCTGCCTTGGTGCAGCTTCGAGGGGGGTTGGGGCAGTTATTGGGTTCCTCTGGGGGCATTTTCAAAGTGGCTGCCCCTCTGGTGGAGTCCCTCTCCCGTATACAAACAGCCCATCATCGTGACTCCCCCCCCCCGCCGCCCCCATTAGCTCTGCTCTGGGCCCTCCAACTGACCACCACCGTTGGCTTCCACACCCTGGTACAGCTGTTCTGCTTCCCCGGGGCCTTGAGGCAGAAAGCCCTGGGGGATCCCGAACTGCCCCTTCCTCCCCTCCTGACATCGGTGTTGGTGCCCCAGGTTTCCCCAAATCCCAGGTACCCACTCGGCCGCCACCTTCACCCAGCCAGGCCGCCTCATTTCATTGTAAGGGGTGTCCCTTTATCCCCGGACATCTCTGCTGTTGGCTCGCTCCTGGCTACTGACTGCTCAGTGCGTGGGGCCACTTGAGTGGTCTGCTTCACTCTTTGGAAGGACTTGGAGGGGTGTTCTGTAAAAGAAGCCCCCTCCACGCCCCCTGTTCCTTCCTCTCCCACTCACCTATAGGCACCAGTGGAGACTCCCTGGTCTTCCTCAGGAGCCTCTCGGACACGCTGTCTTCACCTTCGGGGGGCGCCGTCCAGCCTTTGTCAACAGACATGATCCTGCCCCCAGAGGCCAGCGGCCCGGGTGCCTAGGCTTCAGCCCAGCCCTAGAAGGAGGTGCCCCACGATCAGAACTCCAGTGTTCCTCAGTTTGAGGTGGAAAAGAGAAAGCTGCCCTCCGAGACCCTCACCATGCCACTGCCTAAAACGATAGCCCAGGTGTCCGGTTGCAGACGCTGGACCTCTAGCACCGTTTCCCCGTCTCCCGAACATCGGCCTCTTCCCCCAGCCTATTCTGACTTCACCGTTTTCCCTGTGCTTCCCCCTCCCCAATCTGCATCCCTGTGAGTGTCATCCTTGGGCCAAAAAAAAGCAGCTGGAAAAATCCACAGGCGAGGGTGGGAGGAAAAGGCTTTGAACCTCGAGACCCCCCCACCCCCAGCTGGCCTTGAGTTTGTCACGGTTACTCCTGAGGGAGCTACAGAGCAGGGTCTGGCCCCAGGGAGCCAGAGCCATCCCAGACTCAGAGGTGGCTACCCAATCACCGGAGCCAGTGAGCAAAGAAATCAGACATGGATTTGTGTATGCTTTAGCATGGGTTTTGGACGTGAATGCTCACGGAACAAACTCTGGTCCCTGAGCCGTTCCCATTGCCAGATCCATCTCCTGCCAGTGTCTTTGCATGTAGCGACCCCTTGCCTCCATCCCTGGGCTGGTGACCCTTATTGTTCTGATTGCTAACCCCTGCAGATGTCTGCTCTGGTTGCATCCCAAGCCTGGGGTTCTTGCCTGTGGGCTGCCTTCTAAATCTAACCATGAAACAAACTCCCTGCTTGAGGCAACTTTTATACCTGCTTGCCCCTCCTTTCCCACGGGCCCTCAGCACGCTGGCGCTTACCGCGGGAGATGGCTAGGAAGTGGACTGTGAACTGCCGGGCCAGGGCTCTGTGTCCGTTGAACTGGCCAAGAGCTGATGATGAAGCTGCCACTCTGGGGTCGGAGAAGCAGCAGCTGGCTTTATGGAGACTTTGAAGTCGGGAATGGAGAGGGGAGGAGATAGGTCAGGGCATTGGTCTTAACCCCCTGTCTGCTAAGTTTCAGGCTGGCCTCCAGGCACTGGAGAGCAAGGAAAGACCACGTGGAAAGGGGCCCTTATGCAGGTTTAATCGTTTAATTCGTATGGACATAAACGGCTGGGGCAATGGTGGACTTGATCTGGAGAGCTGAGATGGGAACATGGAGGCAAGGATGGGTAGGGATCCGGGGTTCTCCCATGAATTATAGTGCGTCAGATACTCTTTGGAGAAATGTGGGCTGGAAAGAAAATGTTCCAGCTGTAGGAGGCAGGCTCTCTGGTCTCATCTTGATGTCTTCAAGGATGCTTTCTGGACCGAGGAGATTTGTTCAGGAGTTTCGAACAACCGGGACTTCCCTCACACCTCTGGGGCTCTTCATACTGCCTGCAGGTGATGCTCACTCAGGTTACAGAGATGACAATGACCAGCGCTAGTGCCTATTCTGTTCTAGACACGTGCATTGTGACCTCTGTACTATGCTACATGGTAAGCAGCTGTTTGTTTGTTTGTTTGTTTAAATATTTGTTTATTTTCAGAGAGAGGGGAAGGGAGGGAGAAAGAGAGGGAGAGAAACATCAATGTGTGGTTACCTCTCGTGCACCCCCAACTGGGAACCTGGCCCACAACCCAGGCATGTGCCCTAACCGGGACTTGAACCACCAACCCTTTAGTTTGCAGGCCGACACTCAATCCACGGAGCCACACCAGCCAGGGCAAGCAGCTGTTTGTTTACAGATGAGGGAACTGAACTTCCGAGATGCTATCGGATTTGTCCAAGGATAGACACCTAGTAAACAGCAGTGCCTGATCTGAACCCCGGTCTGGCTGGCGCCAGAGTCTGTACTCCTGAGCCGCTTTCCAGGAGACTGGCCAGGCTGAGAGCCTCGCCAGATTGATACTGAAGCTTAGGAATGCCCATCGATCATGCCACTCAATTAGGAAAAGTATCTTCTGGCTGAGCAAGAGGGAAAAGATTGCGATGCACTCTGGAGAGTCCCGCTCCATCCGTTCCAGCCCTTTGCTCCTTCCCTAAATTACTCTCAGCCCCATGCATTGGTCCGAAAGGGGCTTTTCAGCACTGGAAAGTCGTCCGGCAGCTGCCATCTCTCTTTTCTCTCCCTAGCACTCACTGCTCCAGGAAGAGACCCAGGGTCACAGCCACTCCCCAAGGCCTTCCGTGTCCCCAGTGTCCCTGGGAACTCTCCTCCCCGGCATTCACACACGCTCCCCTGCTGCCTCTCCCTGGTCCCAAGAGTGGCCTGAATTCTCAAGAGATGGATGATCTAGCCCAGACGTGGGGGGAAAGGGTAAAAATGTCTGGATGAGACAGGGCAAGAATCCAGATCAACTCCAAGCCCTTTAGAAAACAGGAACTGAGCTCTGGCAGGGGTGTCCAACCTTTTGGCGTCTCTGCGTCACACTGGAAGAACAGCTGTCTTGGGCCGCACATTAAATACACTGCGGCACGTAATCACACACACACACACAAATCTCATCATGTTTTAAGTAAATTTACGGTTTCGTGTTGGGCTGCATTCACAGCCATCCTGGGCTGCATGCAGCCCACAGGCCACAGGTTGGACACCCTGCCAGAGGGTGAAGTTCAGCTTCTCCCTGCTGAGATCGTGCGGCTGCTCCACAGCGTCCCAGCACTGAACTGAGGAAAGAATAATCGTTGCCGTGATTTACGGAGCACATAAGGGCCAAAAGTGTGCTAGTCGCATTCAGTAGATTATCTTATTCATTGAATAATCCTTACGATAGCTATGAAGTAAGCACTGTTACTATTGTTCTTTCCATTTCACTGATGAAACACTGAGGCTTGGGTTAAATGTCTTGCCCCAGGTCCCAATGAGTGACATAGAGAAAAAGGTCCAGACTGCTCACCTTTCCTGAAGTCCAACCTCACTATTTCAGACTAACGGGAGAATGACTGCGCAGTGGAGGGGAAGTCCTGACCTGGAAGAAAATTGCTTTTTATTTCCAAAAACGTTTGGAAAACACACAGATCTTTTAAGGAACAGATTTCTGGGGAGTCTTGCTTTAGTAAACACGTAAGATAAAATTATGATAACATTTTTGTTAATGTGCCAAGTCTTTAATAATTATTTTGTTTCCAGCACTTCTACATGAGTAATTTGCTTAGTAAACATCTTTCTTCCAGGTCAGATCACATTAACAGAAATTCTAGTTTGCAGGCTTTGACCGAATTATGCTGGTGGGCAGGGGGTCCCGGGTGTGGGCTGGCGTCAGACGTGGGTCAGTTAGCTGCTTGACCACCCACCCTCTAAATACTCACTCTTCTACCACCTGACCTCTTTGAGTCTACACCATCGGTAAACTGGAGACAGCAGGTACCCGCAGGATCATCCTAATGGTTAAGTAAGATGATGGTGAGAATTCCTAGCACACTCCGCCTGTTCCTCCTTCTTTAGAAAAAGCAAGTGGCAGGGGATGGTTAGCAGGCTAGAAGTGGAAAGTCCCTGACAACAGATTCCGGGTGGTCCCCAGTGCAGCACACCCTTTCCTGTCCCTCTGAAATGCCCCCTAACTGCCACCTCTTTCTGGGCTTCCCTACCTTAACCAGCAGTTTCAGGCTCCCTCCTGTGTTGGGGAAGCAAAAAGGGAGGGGGGCTAGGACTTGAAACTCCACACAATCTGAGGCGCAGCTGTGCTATATATAGCCCAAGGGAATTGAGGGAACGAAATGGAAGGGAGGGACCTGCAGCGTTTGCCTCGAGCTTTGGAGAGCTGTGAGTGAGGGGATGGTGGAGAAGGAATTGGAGGAGGAACAGGGTATGCTCTGAGTTGGGCTGGAGTGGGAAGGACCCAGGCTGAAGGGCTGGGGGTGTCACAGAGAAGAAAACATTAGGCCCTATAGTAGTGTCTCGGGCCTAGAGAGGCAGAGAGTGGGGTAACAGGAAAAGGCAGGGGCAGTGGAAGTTTCCAGACAATGTGGCTGGGCGGAGGCAGCCCCTAGTAGGAGCCTGAGTTGGGGAGGGTTTAACAACCCCTCCTTCTAAAAACAGGCACTGAGTTCCAAGGACCTTACGGCAATTGTCCAAGGACAGCCCCAAGAGCCACCGGCCTGGGGCCAGAAAAATGCTGTTGGGACCCACTAATCTTTCTGGGGAGATTGCCACATATTTGGAAAACTTCTAGGCGGGTGTCCATAGTGGTCATTAGAAGGCCGAATCAGACTGCGATTCCGATGGTATAGAATCCTGTTTTGTGAAGGCATGGTTTTGAGCTGCAAAAGGACACCAGTAGAAACCACTGTCTCAGACAACACATGCGTGATGCAGGGATTTGAAATGTTTTGCTCAGGTCCTTGTGTGGGGCTTTGGAACACCCACACACCCAGCTTCTTCTGCAGCACACTAGGGAAAGGGACTGTTGCCTGGACAGTCCATGAGGTCCAGGCACTTCACGTATCTTACTTAATCCTCACAGCAGGATCCCCACACGCAGATGTCATCGCTCCCATCTTACGAGTGAGGGAAGCAAGGCTCGGCGGGTTTAATTGCTTAGCCAGATCCCACAGGTAAATGGCCCAGCTATCCAACCAATGACGATGACCTTGACCTTCCATGGGACAATAGAAAATTAACCCTAACTATTGATAATGCGATTTCATGTGCATTTCACCATCTCTTTCTCACGCCATCTTAGAAGTTCCGGTAGGCAAGTACAAACAGCTGGGCAGAGCAAACTTCTGAACCGAGGGCTTCCAGCCATTCCAGGACGGTGCACTTGTTCCCCTGCCTGCCACCAAGGGAGAGTGGGTCCCAGGCCAGGGCACTGTCCAAATGTCCTTGCCTGGTGGGAGTACCAGAGCAGGTCTCTTCTTCCCCTCCTACACCTTTCCTCTTGTCACCGGACAGGGGCCCTGAGCCAGCCTGCCTAGGGCCAGCCGGAGCGTGCGGGTTCTTGACTTTGTGTCGGAAAGACTTTGCAACGTGAGTCCAGGTGGCTGTGCGGATGCATTTACTAAGGCTGGGGACAGTGACACAAGGAAGGGCTGAGCATGGAAGAAGTGAACAGGAGAGCGTAGGCGGGGCTGCCTCAGCTCACTGGGAAGTCCGAGAAAAAAATGCCTTCGGGGATCGGTTCAGGGGATGAGCCTGGGACAAACTGCCTTGAGTTTAGGAGACTCATGCTTGTGGGGACAGAAGTGGGGGAAGAAGAAGAGAAAGGAAGTGGCTCAGGCTGCTCCCCAGAGGGAGAGTGCATGCGCCGTGGGTCCTTTTTCTTAAGGTTTTATCTTTTTCTTGCGAAGGAATCTTAGGGGAGGTCTCAGGGGAGGGTTCCAGCAGAACACTGGGTAGTTCTCCAGGTGCGCCCTCTCAGGGTCCTGGTCTCCACTGATTGGTCAGGTGACAGGGCAGGGGGTTGTTAGTCATTGCACCTGGTTCTGGTGAAACCCACCTGGTTTTGCTGCTTTTCCGGCCTGGAGCTGAAACACAGCTGAGGCCTGGATGTTGTCTCCAGGGAGGAAAGGTCGTCCTGGGGGTGGGGTCCTTGTTCTCCCAGTGTTGCCCCCTGCCAGGCCTTCTGCCCCGAGACCATCTGCACCTGCAGAGCCAGGTTGTTCAGCCATCCGACTCTGGTTCCCGATTCCGCTCGCCAAGGAATTTTTCCTGGCTTCTCACTCTCCTGTCTTATTCTCACCCCCAACTCCTGCACGGACTTCACCTGTTCCTCATTTGCAAGTTGATTGTAGTTTAAAATTCAATGTTAATATACAATAAAGTGCTACCCAGGCTCTGGGAAACACTGGTGGGGGCTCACCTTACTGTTCCTTCTTGTGTTACCTATTCAAAAAAAAAAATGACAACAAAAAAATCCGCTTCAGCCAACATCCTGTGGCAGGGAGAAGCAGTATAAGGTATCCCGCCAGGTTAGCTGAAACTGCTGGGGATTAGGAGGGAGGAGTTGGTTACTAATACCCATGCCCTGCTGTTAGTCGAGTGGTCCAGAGCTTCTTCAACAATTCTTATTATGGGCCCGTCTGGGGCAGACAGGGCTTCCGGTGGCCTACGGGGAACTTTCTCAAACCCCACCTCTCTGGGCTTCTGGGCCCATCCCCCAGCACAGAAGAATTTGTTCTGAGTTTACCAGCCAAGTGGAGACCCTGGAAAATGTGTAATGGAAATAGTGACACACTGCAGTCTTCAAGTTGACCTTACAGTTCCCAAACCGCAGAGCCCCAGGGCGACTCTCAAAGTTCTCAAATTGGGTTTTGATCTTTTTCTGCCTGGGCCCCATGTGAATAAAGTGATGTTCTCACAGCACTGGGCTCCGCTCAGCTCCTCCCTGCCAGGGGCTGGAAACCAGCCCCATTTCCCTGTGTGAAACTTGAGGCTTTTCTTTTTCTTCCCCTTCGTAGCCTCTTTGTGCTAGGAATGGCGAGCCTCCCTTCCCTCATTCATTCTGCATGTATTTTCTAAGCAGCTACTATGTGCTGGACCCTGCTCTAGAAGCCGGGTTGTGTGCTGTGGTCCTTCCTTCCAGGAGCGCCCATTCTAGCAGCCACCCGGGTTTGCTCTGGCCCCTGGTGACTGCCTGGTCTGGAAATCCTCTGGCTTAGATTTCTGGCCTTGGTTTCCCACCTGTAATTAGATTAAAGCATGTCAATAGCTGGCAGTGTGACCGAGGAGAGAAACAAGAGTCTCGAGTAGGAGATAATGGCCTTTGGTTATATTTCTGGTTTTTAAACTATCTGCAGGTAAAACAACTCAACTGCCTTGGATCTCAGTGTTTCTACCTTTAAAAGTTTGTTCTACCAGAAGAGAGACAGGACTGCAAACTTGGTAATGTGGGGGAGGAAGAAACTTTCCTCCACCCTTCTAGTTCTTTCCGCTGGTCTGAACATCAAACAGACACGAGGCAGATTAAGGAAGTGGCCAGATTTCACTATGTACATAGGTGAGGAAACCCGCCTGATGGCTGAGTCAGAGACCCCACCCGTACAGACAGAAAGGGAAAATGAGGTGTATATGGCCTTCTGAGCTATGGATGAGGTAAGGCAGGGGAAGGTCATTTATGGGGCGATAAAAAAAGCAGATATTCAGTAATTGAAAGTTTGCCCTGCCTTATAATAGGTCATAAAAATTTATTTGTGGTGATAACTCTCACTGGGAGCAAGGCCCCTAATTTAAATTCTTCAGGGCACAGGTGGAAGTTTATTGAGCCCCCAGGATCTCAATTGCCTTCAGCTCAAAAGGATTCACGTGTCAGAGTGGCTCATTTGCGGAGGCTGGTTCTGAATCCCTTCGGTAGTGAGTAACGGATACAAACAGTGTGGTGTTCTCAACCTCCATGACCAGTGGCCAGTGCTAGAAGACGGGAGGCCTTCCCCCCGCAGATTTATCTATGAATTCATGAGAACATCTTTAATAAACATTACATACTAATTATGTATATAAAGAATACATAATACAGGGTGGGGCAAAAGTAGATTTACCACTGTTTATATGGAAAATAATACAATAATTCATAATACAAAAATAAATGGTTTCACCCACAACTGTAAACCCTGTACATTTGTTTATATATATTCTTTATATACATATATGCTATATACACACATATATAGTCAAGTGTTTTAACACCACGTTAAAGATTTTTAGTGAAGTCCTAATATGCCCCACAAAAGTGCGTAGCTCAGATGTGGCAGCTGAACAGGCCTGTGTATTCAGCATCCGGATTAACAGAACAGGACCAGCCCCTAAGCAGCTCTCATGCTCCTTCCCAGTAACTATTCTTCCGTCGGGTTCACTACTACCCTTGCCTCTAACAGCACACGTTCATTTTGCCTGTTTTCGAACTTATATAAAAGGAAGGTTTTGTGAGATTCACCTGTCTTACTGTGTGTAATTGTGATCGTTCATTCTCATTGCTGCGTGATGTACCATTGTGTGAATATAATGCAATTTATCTATCCTTTCCATGGTTGGTGGGCTTTGTGTTTTCCAGTTTGTTTTTTTTGCCTTTTACAAATAGTGCTGCTATTAATAATCTAAGGGGGTGGGGTTTCCAAAAAGAAAAAAGAAAAGAAAATACTCTAGTACAAGTATTTTGGTGAACATTTATACACATTTCTGTGGAATTCCCATGGAGTGTATCCTTGCACAGATTCAGCATTAGTAGATAGTGCCAGTTTTCCACAGCGATTTGTACCAATTTGTACTTGCTTTTAGCAATATGTGAGAGGTTTAACATTTCAATCAGCATGTACAATGATGTGTCACCTGTTACTTTAGCTAACATGTTCTTTATTTAAATTTTCACAAATTCAGTGCTCATAACTTGTCATTTTGAACACATTTGTAGAGGAAATGTAATAATTGGGGACTGGACTGGGTCATGGCAAGAAGCGGGGGTGCGAGGTGGGGCAGGGAGCGGGAAGAGAACTTAAGTACAGAGCCCAAGCAGCTGAGTGGGGACAGCGCCTGCCCTGGGTAAACGGATGTTACTGGGAGGTAGCTGCCACTTGAATATAGGGGCTCAAAGTGAACAAATGTTTTGACATTTTAGTGAGAAGCCAGAAATAGGTTTTTTAAAATTTGTCAATTTATTCATATTTTTGGAAAACACCGTATTGGCCAAACAAAACTTTGTTAGTGGGCCAGGCGCCTAGCACTCAAGTTTTCAACCTCTGGGCTAGCTGTCAGGGCCGGACCCTGCTTTCCGGGTGCAGGTGGGGGGGTTGAACCTCACTTGTTAGAGCTTAATCTCCTCTCTGGTTAAATGGGTACAATAAAAGCTTATCCTCTTGTATAGTGATGGTCAAACGAGATGACTCGGAGTATGGGAGTTGGCAGACACTGTACCGAGTACTTCCCCATCATCTCCTTGGTACGTCTTCTGTTGTGCACTGACTCACGCTACTTAAAGTATCTGAGGAATTTTAGATTCGTACCAGGCTGTTCAAGACTGGAGATTCCTATGCATAGAAACTTTTAGGAGTCTTTAGACTGCTGGGATGCAAGGGGTTAAGAGGAAATGGCCTATTAGGGTCCCGTTTATGCGAGAGGTCCAGGACTTCAAATGTATCTAGAAACGCCTCTAGAAGCCACTAACCAAAGGAGCTAGAATGGTAAGCCTACCAAGGGCTCGCAGGATTCTCGAATAACTTCAGAGCAGAACCTAGACAGGGACAGCAGCATCTTGCAGTACACTGGACCAGGGCCCTAGCGGAGCGCAGAGGACCACTCCGGGACTCGTTGCACCCACCCAGAATATCCAGGTAAGGGCGTGTCCTCACTGCGCCGTTAGCCGCCCGCTCCGAGGGAGACCCTGCCACGGGGCACTCCGGCCCCGGGAATCAAGCTGTTGGAATGTATTGACTCAGAGAAATCTGTGTCCACCGCGCAGAACTCACGCGGGTGGGAGCTGCACGCGCCGCGCCTCCGCCGTGCCCCGGTTCGTCCGGGAGCGCGCGCAGCCCCGACTGCGTAAAGTTAGGCGCTCGCGCCCCCGCGGGCGCGCCTGGGACGCCCCCTCCCACCCGAGCGCCACGTGCCGCACGCCCCCCGCTCCCAGGCCGCGGCGGGACGCCCCCGCCCCCAGCGCGGCGCGTAGTGCGCAGGCGCCTCCCCGCGGGTCCGGGCGGCGGCGGGAGCGGCTCCGGCCTCGGCAGGAGACTGAGGCGAAGGCTGCGGCGGCGGCGGCGGCGGCGGCCGAAGAGGAGGAGAAACGAGGGTGGTGGCGAAGGCGATGGCAGCGCGGGGCACATGAGGCGGCGGCCGGCGGGACGGGCTGAGGCCCGGCGGAGGAGGCGGCTCCGGGGGATCCCGCCGCCCGGTGAGGGGCGACCGCTGGGCCGGCTGAAGAAAAGCGGGCAAGGGGCGGGCTCCGGGTGGGGACGGGAGAACTTGCGGGGGGCAGGAGAGGGGCCGCGAGGGACGGGGCGCCGGGGAAGAGGAGGGCTTGGGGGAGGGACTGGGGCGCCGCCGAGAGGTTCCCGCCGGGCACGGAGGGGCATCGCCGCCCGCGGCCCGGCGTCGCGTCCGGCGCGCCCTCCCGCTTTGTCCCGGGCGCGCGGTTTCCAAATTGGGAGGGAAACGGCTCGGGGGTGGGCCCGGGCTGCGGCGGCGGGAGGGGGGCCGGGGGACCCCGGGCGCGCACTTCGGCGGCGCTCCCAACTCCGCCGGGCGGTTAGGGGCGCAGGACCGCGCCGGGCGCTCGGCGGGCTGGTCTTTGTCTGCCGGCGGCCGGGGTACGTTGGACCCCCGGGAGCATCTCGCCGCCCGCGCTCCGGCCTCCCGCCCGGGTTGCGGAGAGGACTCGGTGCCGGCGCTGGGAGGGGCGGGCGGGGGCGGGGAAACGGGGCAGTTGACTCTCGCTGAACGCATTTCCTTAACTTCAAAGGGTTTCCTCCCATTTCGTGAAAGTTTGGACGACTCCTCCTGGTTTTGTTTTTCCCCTTCCGGCTCCAGATTCAAAATTGAAGAGAAGGCGCTAAGGCTGCGATTGCGGGCGGTTGTGTGGTTGGCCGCAGCGTTTGGAGCTTTGAGTTGAAAACATTTATGTGGATGTGCGGTTTAGAAGTTGTGGGTTTTTTTGTTTCCTTTTTTTGGCGGTTGTTTCTAAGATGGGGATTTCTCTTTCTTTGAGAAATGGGTGAGTTTGGACTTACGGTTTGCAGGAATTTGTGGTCATTGAGAAGCGGCAGTGGTACAGACTTCTTTGTGCTCACGCTTTATTTTGCTAGCAAAGAGACGATGCTTTGTGTAGTCGGATAAGTCAAGTTAGAAGTTCTGGGTAGGCGTTCTATTGTGTGCCTGGTAAGTCTGACGTTGTCACACTTCGTGTTGTGTATGGGTTCAAGTGAGTACGTGGGAGAGCGCAGCAAAAATCGAACTACAAATGAATTTTAATTCCTTGGTAAACGGAGAACAGCATGTGTCGAGCACATTAATATCTGTAGAAAGGGGGATTAGTAATGTAATTTAGGGGTCAAATCCTTTATCTCCCGCCCACCCCCGAAGAGTGTTTAGGTATTGCTATTCAGATTAAGAATGTAAAACAACAACAAAAAACTTCCTTACAGGGCTCTTGATTAAAAATATTTTGTATTGTCTTCCTGTTTGCTGGGGTTTTCTGGTTGTATTTTTTGGAATTTAGCATAGAGTTGTAGTTGCTTTGGATTTCTTAAGTGCTGTGTAATGGCGGGATTTAAAAAACGCGAAATAACTATTCTGGGTAAAAGGTGAAAAGCTCTGCTGAGCAGATCTGTGTCTTGGTGTTGGCCAGATCTGTGTGAGCAGTGCTGTGGGCAAGGGACATTTTGGAGAGAAGACAGGCAGGTTGTATGGAGATTCTTTTATGTTCTGTCCTGATTTGTAGCTGTTTAATGTTATTTGCTCTTTGTCTTGTCAACTGCTGTGCACTTTTCCCAAGCGTTAGAAACATCCTTTCTAAAAGTCAACACCTTTAGTTCTTTTCAGGTTGTGTGACTTGAGAATTGCTTTCCTACTAGGTGGCCTCCGCAGTTTTCTGTAAAAGGAGCAAGGTGACTTTCTACTATTCAGTTCACGGAGGTAGAGTCGAGTTTTAGCCTTTAATCCAAAGGGTTTAAAAAGTTACCATATCTTGAACATAACAATCCTACTTATAAATGCCGTTACCCCGTAATAATTGTTTTTATTCACACTTCATATTTGAATAAATTAGCCAAGGGAAGAGATACAGAGTCTGCATCTGATTGGCCTCCCTTCCCCCGCCCCAGGCTCACCAATCAATTCAAATTGGGGTCCTAGAATACAGAATATGTCATTAAAACCCACACTGTCGTTTCCTTCATAAATACTCAGTGTGCTGCATGCCTGAGTGCAGAGTAACAAGTTCCAACTTTTTCATTTGAAGTTCACGCTTCAAAATAAATGCGATGTGTTCCTTTCATCATCATCATCATCCATCTGGATAGTTCAGTGCAACTGGGGGTATGATTCTTATTTCCGAACTCATGGTTTTCTTGCAGAATAGCAGTGTGTGGCTTCCCTCCAAAATACCTGATAAAAAGTTAAAGAAAGGATGGGATTACTTTTTTTTTTGCTTTTGTAGACCATTCTTTTGAGAACACATATGAGAAGGTAGGTTTTAGCTGACAACATTAACCTGAAAAGTTAGAAGGCACTTCTGAACTTAATATCAGCTAAGTGCCAACAGTTGTGTTTCAAACATACTGCCGCCACTGATGAGTTTAATTAGCTTAGTTTGTGTGGAAGTGAGGACCTAGTCTGTTAAGTCTCAGCATTGCTATTTTCTACAACTCTCAGGGATGAATGAGCAGGCGTTCAATGCTGGCTGGCACCCTGGAGTACATCCTTGAGTGCTGCAGATACTGTGCTGGCCGGCAGCACTTGGGTTTATCGTCCAGACCTGTGGAATGTGGTGCCCAAAGGCCC
Organism: Tonatia bakeri; assembly: GCA_004024845.1. Lineage (NCBI taxonomy): Eukaryota > Metazoa > Chordata > Mammalia > Chiroptera > Phyllostomidae > Tonatia > Tonatia bakeri. The sequence continues at coordinate 35,759 of PVIA01007594.1, read as the reverse complement.
CCCAGCCCCTGCCACCAAGACAAGGATGAGGTCCTGCACATAGCATTCTATTTCTAAAGACATGAAGTGTTCTGTGGAGTGAGTGTTGTTTTTTGAGGCTGTGTTGCTGTGTGTGGTGCCCACAGATTTTCATTCAGTGAACCTTTCTTAATTTTCTTTTTCAGTCGAGTACTTATTTTAGGCACCGAGCTAGATACTAAAGGTTCCGAGATGAATACTGTTTGATTTTTGCTCTGAAAGTGCTTACAGTTTAACATGCTAAAAAGGTTTAGCAATCTGGAAATAATCTAACATGTTTGAGATTTTTAAAAAAGGTAGGATTTCAGAGTAAGGGTTGATGTTTTCTCTCTATAAAGTGGGATAAAGTTCACACATCCCTGTCCTTATCCTCTAATCTCTAAACAAAGATGTATTTTTTATCTACATCTTTGTAGGACTTGTCAGTTTCGACTGAATTTATTGTTACTTAACTGAGTTCTTTTGGGAACGTTCAGAGAAAAAGTAGATGTGGACTCTGTCTGTTTTTAGGGAATTCTCTTTGATTCATTCTTGGACCATTGTTTCCTAGTTGCGCATCCAGAGTGGATGTTTATTTAGTTTCAAAAATGTCCCCTTGAAATACTCTGTTCTCCTGGGTTCTGATTTCCCTCCTCTTGCTCTGGGTGTCCTCCAGGCTTCTCCAACAACGCTCTGCTCCTCCGGCAGGTCTTCCATTGTTCTTCCTGGTCCTTAGTCTCCCTCTCGTTCCCGCTCTGGCCTTACCTGTGCTGTGGCTTCAGCTATCACATGCGTTTGGAATGCTCCCCGATTTTCCCTGGTAGTTCAGATCCTTTTTCTGATGCTGGCTGTCTGTCCGTCATCGCCACCTCACGTACTCGGGGCTTTGAATTGAGTTGCCCGGACTGAACTTTTGATCTTGGCTCCCAACCTAGACCTCCTTCATTGTACCCTACTTTAGGGTACTTTTTAGGTTTTATTTATTTATTTTAGAAGGGGGGAGGGGAGGGAGAAAGGGAGGGAGAAACATCGATGTGTGATTGATAGAGCGATTGGTTGCCTGTCGCACGCCCCCCGGTGGGGACCTGGCCGGCGACCCAGGCATGTGCCCGGACTGGGAATCACAGGCTGGCACTCAACCCACTGAGCCACACTGGTCAGGGCTCCAACTGTATTTTTAATTTTTTTCCCAGATGGCTACTCATAGTAGTAGTTTAATATCATTTATTGAATATTCCATCTTTTTTCCATTGGTTTGCAATGCCACCTTTATCATTACATGAAATTCCCGGATATATTTGGATCTTCGGGACTTTCTTTTCTGTTCCATCCCATTGATCTGTAAACCTTTTTGCCAGTTCCACCTTCATAATTTGTGTAGCTTTTATGCTACATGTTGAGGAGCTTGTATGACCTCGTTACTCCTTCGGGAAATTTCCAACTATTCTTAGTATTTGTTTTTTCACATTCAATTTAGAATCAGTTTGGTTCCAGAGAAATCCTACTGGCATTTTGAGAAACCAAGATAGCATTACATTGTAGATTAGTTTAGGGAGAACTAATACCTTGCGATGACTTCTGTGTCCAAGAGTAAGCATTTAAGTCTTTTGTGTTCTTTGGTGCTGTTTTTAAGTATTCTTCATTGAAATTCCGTGCATTTTTTGTTAGGCTCCTTCCTGATTATTTCGTCTGTTATTTTTCTTTCCTTCAGTTGTATTTATATTGCTTGTATATCGCTGCCAACTTCTTCAGTGGCTTTCTGTGTGGTCTTATGATAAAATCCTGAATACACACAGCATAGCAAAAGTGTCAGTAGGTCTTTAGGCTGGATTCCGGGCTCTACAGCAGACTAGTTGGATGCAAATAATCATGGTGTTTGATGCGCCCTTCGGTGAAATAGGGACGTTCGTCTCATCCTGGGGGTCAGACAGTGAGCCGCTGCGGCCGAGTAGTTGGAAGATAACTTTAAAGTCCACACAGGTTTTATCTATGAGCTATAAGTAATTTCTTACTAGTAGGTGTGACCTTTTCAAATGTATATATAGTCTATGATAAATAAACTATAGATTTATTTTAAAACTTTACCAGTTTATGGTACAGTTTTATCTTTGTGTTTTCTCCAAAGACAGATATTAAACATGTAACTGCTATTATATAGGGCTCCAGAGAAGTCTTTCACAATTTACATAAAGATTCTTAGGTTCTAAAAGTTGGGGACTACTAGCCTAGGTAATCTCTAATGTTTCTTTTACAACTAATAGTGTGTGAACCTTTGAAACTGTAAGTCTGTGGAGGATTTGGATGGTAAAGGTGTTTGGGTTTTTTTCCTTAAAATAGGAACTTTTAAGCTTATAATGTCAGGAATGTTAGTTCTTGGATTCTGTTTTCAAAAGACCAGATCGACTAGCCTGTTTAGATTTATATAGAAGTGTTTTGGTGAGAGTGGCAGTGCAGTGCTTTCTGCAAGGGGGTTGGTGCTTTGGGCTTCTAGATCAAATAGCTTGCTTTGGCCTCCCGTTCCAACCCAGCAGTCCAGGTTCACGGCCCTCCTTGTGACGGCTTGGTGGTACAGGTGGGGCGGCGTGAGCACGTGCCCTTCTCAGATTCGCTTCGGAAGGAAAGCTTTCCTGTGAGTGTGGGGAAATGATCAGGAGTTGGGGAGGGTGTCTCAGTTCTTTTGTTGAATGTGTACCCCGTTCTACTTGAACTCAGAAAAGAAGATGGAAAAGTATATTTATGATTTGAAATATGTCCTGGGAGGAAAATTTACAGCTTGCAAAGCACTCTACTGAATAGATTCATTTTGATCACGAGTTAATTGTAGCTACTAGTTCAGTGAGAAATTTGAAGGAGCCACACACCCTTATGCCAGCAGAGGAATCCTCAATGTGAAGGAGGGAGAAGGAGGCGGAGTGGTTGGGAGAGGAGAGTGAGTTTTGTAGCGTTTTCACGTGTCCGGTGAACGTTTACTAGAGCTCACTTGTAGTGGAGAGTGGGAAGTTTTTGGTGGCTGTTTCAATAACCAGTTTATGAAATAAAGGGAACTCTTTCCAAAATACTGACTATCAAACACTTACTGACCAGCAGGTAGCGATGGGAACAATCATCCATTTCAAGGAAATGCTGGGTATATCAGTTTTCTGTGTTGCTTTTGGACCGTGTTGCAGTGAGTCTCTAGGAAGTGAGACGGGCCGCACCGTGACACTCAGCTGCTGTGTGAGACATCGTGTCAAGAGCACTGTCGTTTTGCTGTGTCCTTACAAATTAGGAATTACGCTCTAGACTCACCATCTGTACTTTAATCTGGAAACTGTATATAAGTTGTCTCTTGGCCTCCCTCATGCGGGGGCGGCGTGTGTGTGTGTGTAGTAACTGTACCAAAGGTTCTGTGAGACAGTTAACACTTCTCCGTGATGTATCCATTACTTACTTAGGTCTTTAGAAATGTATGCAAACATTATGAAATTTGTACCCTGACCTACTTTTACATTTCTCTTGGGGCTTTTGCTGCACAGGAAAGCTTTGCCAACTCCGTTATTGCAGAGTTACTGCATTGTAGAATATACTGAAAAGCAAGTGACAGAGAAATTGTCCGAAAGCCATTGTTAGTTAATATTGGTGTATCTGCACTCAGGCACAAAATTTTATTGGGGCTTTTTGTTTGTTTGCTTGCTTGCTTTTGTCTTTTTACTACAATAAGCATTTTTCCTTGTAACGCACTATTCTTTTAAAACGGGTTAGAAGTTGGCAGGGTTTATTCAGCCAGTAAGGTCTTTGGCTCAGTGTTATTAAAATGTATTGTTTCTATTAGTTGTCAACATGAAAATTAAAGATAGGAGTATAAGTTGATACAACCCCCTTTGGAAAAGTACTAATCTGCTCAAGCTGAGAGACAGCACACCCTGTTACTAGCAATTCTGCTTTTAGGTGTACAACAGAAATTCATACATGTGTTCACCAGAAGGCATATGTGGAATGTTCGTAGTAGCATTATCCATAATTGCCCCAAACTGGAAACTGCTCAAATACCAATCAATAGTGAATGGATAAATTGTGATATATTCACAGAATGGCAGTACAATAAAGTGAATGAACAGAGCAGAACTAAATGTAACAGAGTTGATGACTCGGTCGATGTTGAACAAAAGAAGTCGGACACAAAATGGTATGATCTTTATGATTGCAGTGTAAGAGAGTCTGTTCTGTCTGATTCCATTTATATGAAGTTCAAATACAGGTTATGTCAGTGGGTGCCAGTGGAGTGTAATGTTGTTCCCCACGGGGCATTTGGCAGCGCCGAGATACATGCGTGGTTGTCACAGCTGGAAGAGGCCAGGGTTGCTGCAGAACAAGCCACAGTTCATAGGACAGTCTCCTGCAACAAAGCGTTGTCGGAAGAGCCTAGCGCCAGAGTTGGCCCTGGGCTGAACTAATCTGTGCTGTTAGAGGTGTGGGGGGTGGTGTCTCTTGGGTGTAAAGGGCATGATTGTGGCTCTGGGTGGCCAGTGGTATTTTGTTCTTGATTTCAGTGCTGGTTACATGGGTGTGTTCAGCTTGTGAAAATTCATTGAACTGTACACTTAGATTTGTGTACATTTCTGGTATTTTATTTTATTTTTTTAGTTTTATTTTAGACCTGACAGGTATGACTCAGTTGATTGGAGCATCATCATCCCATACACCAAGGGGTCGAGGGTTCAGTCCCGAGTTGTGGTGGGTGCAAGAGGCAACCAACTGATCCACGTTTCTCATCTCTCTCTCCCCCTCCCTCTCCCCCGCACCTCCTTTTCTCCCTGCTCTCTCCCCCTTCCTCCCTTTCTCCCTCTAAAATCCACAGGCATGTCCCCAGGTGAGGATTAAAAAAAGCCATTCAGCCCTGACTAATACAGCTCAGTGGATTCAGCACCAGCTTGCAAACCACAGGGTCCACGGTTTGATTCCCAGTCCGGGCCCCCAGTGGGGAGGTTGTGCAAGAGGCAACCACACATTGAGGTTTCTCTCCCTCTCTTCTCCTCTGTCTAAAAATAAAATAAATAATAAAAAGTTGTTTTAATTCAAAAATAAAATATTTAAATTTTATTTTATTTAGTGATGAGAGAGAGGGAGGGGGGAGGGGGGAGAGAGAGGGAAACATAGTTGTTCTGCTTATTTACGCGCTCATTCGTTGCCTGTTTTATGTGCCCTGCCCTAGGATCAAACCTGAAACCTTTACGTTTGATTAGGACAGTGTTCTAACCAAATGAGCTATGTGGCCAGGGCTCTGTACATATTTTAGACTTTGACACAAAATTTACCAAAAAAAAAAAAAGTCACTTCACATAAGAGTTCAGGTCGAAGACTTCTTTTGAAAGCTATGACAGTACGGTAACTCCCACAGCTGTGGCCGCCAAGCAGCGACCCCGCCCCCGCCCCTTAGCTGGTGCTTGTGTTCTCCGGCCCGCTTTCCTGTTCCAGTTGCTTGCTTTCCTGTTCCAGTTGCTTGCATTACCTCACTGGTGTCTGGACGTTTTACAGATGTCTTAAACAGCTTTATTGAGATTTAATTCATACCATACAGGTCACCTCTTTATTTAAAGAAGACAGTTCAGTGTTTTTAGTATATCCACAGCATTATGTAGCCATCACCACAATCCAATTTTAGAATATTTTTGTTACCCCAAAAAGAGATTTGGTGCCCACTGGCAGTCATTCCCCATCCCCCCACCCCCATCCCCCCACCTCTAGGCAGCCACTGATCTGCCTTTTGTCTCTACGTAATTATGGACATCATTCATGATTACGGGTGTCACCTGAATTGTGTGATCTCTGTTCTAAAACAAGATTTATAATGGTTGTACAACTTAATTATACAGGTTGTATAATAAATTATGTACAGCTATTTTGGGGGGCATTTATTTGGGATAAATTACCAGATGTGGAATTACTGATCAAAGCATATGAACGTTCTGAGGTCCTTGGTAACTATGACCGCAGTGCTTTCCAGACAGATTATAGCAGACCACCGCTGCCGTCGGTGTGTGACAGCGTTCGATGCACATTTTGTATTGTGAGCCTCCTCGTGCTGGCATTATTATACATTTGTCTTATGTTGCCTTAGTGTACTTGCTTTCCTCCACTGGTGAGTGCTCAGACGGCTGGTTCGGCCTAGGCTTCGTTTTGGACAAGGGTGCCAGTGCTGTCCTTGCACACGAACACGGCGTCGCCGGTGCTGCATGCATTCACAATTCGTGGGTGCATGCAGCACCCCGGTTCCCCACACTTCTCCAGCTGGTTTCTGGTGGTGCTTGTGTTCAAACAGAATGGCTTTTTGCCAGCACAAATTGGCACTTCAACCCACAATGTACCGTATTCTGTTTCCTTTTTGTTTAATAGAGCCAAGATTTCAAACTGCTTTCTTTCCATTAGGTTTTATATTTGATTCACAATGAAGTATATTTTGTGTTTCTCAAATATTGTCCATAGCCAAGAGCTTTTTGGAAAAACAAGTTGTTTTCATGTTTGTAATACATAAATTACTGTTTGCTAGTTAGCTGCCATAATGCTTTGCTTAGAAATTGTCACTAGCTAGTTATTAAACATCTATTATCGCTCATGCAGAATTAACTTCCACTTAAAAATGTTCCAGTTAAACAAAACTTCATTGTAAACCCTTTAATTGATTCCTTGTCTCTGCACATAAAGCAGTCTTATTCAGGAGAGTGAGTCACTAGCACCATTCTTAGCGGATTGCTCAGCTCATGATCTGGGAGGCCCAGGGAGTTAGTACTTCGGGATCGTGGGAAGTCACCATTGAGACTTCTTAGTCCGACTGCTGCTTCTCTGGGATGACTGGGAAGTGCCTTCTTGAAGATTTGACACCTTACTGTTATTTAGTGTCACTGCTGTTACATTGCCCATTTGCACAAAACCTGGTGGGTGGTTGATGATCGTACTCTACCGGAAGTGGTTTTCATCAAATGTTAATAGAAGGGATCTTAGAAGTCATCTAGTACGATTCAGGGGTGGCCAGCCTTTTGGCATCTCTGGGCCATGCATTAAATACACAAACACTAACAAAAACAAAAAAAAAATCTCATAATCTTTAAGTAAGTTTATGGTTTTGTGTTGGGCCACGTTCATGGCCATCCTGGGCTGTATTTGGCCTGCGGGCTGTGGGTTGGACACCCTGCAAGTTATTTCACAAATGAGAAATGGACATAATTTAGTCCTGAAGCACCTGTTTGGAGCCTTCTGGCTTTTCCTCCAGTGCTTGCTCTGGTTATTTCACAAAATCCAAGGTTAGGGATCACTCTGTTAGAATATTAATTTTAGTTCATTCTGTTTTTTTTTTTTTTTTAAGAAAAGAAATCAAGATTTTAAAATATGGTTTAAAAATATGGTCTACCTGTTGTAGGTTTTAGGTTTGTTGTTGTTTTTTTAGTTAGAAGGAAATTTAAACTTGGATCTGACCCATTTGGATTTGATTGTTGCATTTGCAAAACATTTAAAATAGTACTATTTATTTTGAAAGTTTTATATAGTTTAGTGAGCTTTAAAATGGGATGGGACAAGTTCTGGGTTTTTTAATTGTTGATCTGAAACCCTTGGGGAGGTGTTTTAGTTGTTTTGTTTTATTTTGTTTTGTTTTTTTGTTTTTTCACATGAGTCTGTTAGACTTTCCCAAACATGTGTGTGAAAGCAGTATTTGTGGATTGGAAAAAATGAATCAGATAAACTGGAAAGTGAGGTATTTCCCTGTATAGTCACTACAGTATAAAATGTGTTTAACCGATGATTTCAGTTACCTTTGTCTAGCCTTCTGTTGCATAGCATATATAATTGGACATTGAATACCTCTGGAATACAACTGTTGTTTTTAGAAAGTACAATTTCTTACAAACTACTAGGTTGCAACCTTCTTAGTGGGAGGTAAATACTAATTGCATGAATGAACTTTAGCCTAAAACTTTTTTTATTATGATAAAATGTATATAACAGAATTTACCATTTTTAAGTATTTGGTTTACGGGCACCAAGTACACTGCATTGTTGTGTGGCCATCACCACTGTCGGTCTCCAGAGCTTTGTCTTCCCAGCTGAAGCCGGACCCGCTGAACACCAGCTCCCCTTCCTCCGAGCTGTGTGTGAGTGGGATCTTGTATTTATTACTACCTGCTTTCAGTTAGCATACGGTCTTCACTTCAGGACTCACCGATGTCGAAGCATGTGTCAGAATTTTCTTCCTTAAAAGGCTGAGTAATAATCCATAGTATGAGGTCTGTCCGGAAGGTATCCAGCCATGTAATATGAAAAATAGAGACGTTTATTGAAGAAACGAGAAACATTGTACATGGAACAACGACACCTCAGTTCCCTTCAAAGTAGGCACCTTGGGACCTCACACAGTTCTCCAAGTCACCATCACCTGCCCTATTGGATTTTCCTGAATCTTACTGAAGGTCTGAAATCTCTTCCCTTTCCAAGGTGATTTTAGTTTTGGGAAAAGCCAGAAGTTGCAGGGCGCCAAATCTGGGCTGTAGCGGGGCTGAGTCACTTGAGTGATTTGATGTTTCACCAAAAAACTCTGCCTGAGGCGTGACGCATGAGTGGACATGTGATGAAGCTGCCAGTCTCCGGTGGCCCATAGCTACGGCCCTCTGAACCATCCAGATAGTTTCTGCAGAGGAATGTTCAAGCTTAACACAAAATCTGATGCATTTTCATTGCTGTACTTGGTCATCTTGAATGTGACAGCCACACAGTACACATGATCACTCAGTGGTGTCTACCGCCCCCGCCAGCTAGTACAGCAAAGTCATCATTGTTCACACATGTGCGTTCCAGTCCACTCACCTTGGCTGCCAGGTTACATTGATGTCACACAAACTTTCGTTAATGATGGCTGGACTGTTTCTGCACAGACCTCGTAGGTGTATACCACACTTATCTGTGCATCTGGCACTGGACAAAAGATTGAAAAGTGGCTTTGGTCCTTTAGCTGTTGTGAGTAATGTTGCTGTGAGCCTGGGTGTGTGAATATATGTCGGTGTCCCTGCTTTTGTTTCTTTCATGCGTATATCCAGAAGTAGGACTGCTGGACCGTATGCTGATTCTGTGTTTGACGTTTTGAGGAAACTGTAACCGTACCATTTTCTACAGTGGCCGCACCATCTTACATTCTCACCACAATGCACAGCAAGGGTTCCAATTTTTTGATAGTTTTGTCAGCATTTATTTTCTTTCTTTTGTTCTTTTAAAAATATTAATGTGGGTTTTGTTTTGTTTTTTGGCATTTTCCTAATGATTAGTAGTAGTCTAAAACTTCTTAAAATTTAAATTCAGATTATCCCAAGCCTTGTTTCTTAAAAAATATATTTAAGCCATTGGTGCGGGAGTGAGGAAATCCACATACTCATGCTCTGATGGTGGGGATACAGTAGTTCATAGCTGTTTGGAGGGGTGATTTGGTAATGCGTATCCACAGGTTTAGAGTTTGTAGAGATGATGGATAAATAGTCGGCCTTTTCTTAACACACACAAAAGTTTTTTCACAATTTGTGTAACTTGACCCAGCAGTCCTTTAGGAATTTTTCCTAAATCTGTACTTAGGGATGTGTGCAAAGTTAAAAGTATTCTAGCAAATCATCATAAACAACTGTAGTGTCTAATCATATGTGGGTTAAATTCTGGTTCAGGGAGTGGGAGCTGGGTGAGTAGGACCCGGGAATTGGCATTCAGCATGCACTCTGGATAATTCTGATGAAAGTAGTCTATGGACCACATCTGAGGAAGGTCTACTCACCATCACGTTACATGCTTTATTTTTTATTTTATTTTTGTAAATTATTTTATTGTTGTTCGATTACAGTTGTCTGCATTTTCCCCCCACCACTCCCCCCGCCAGCCAAACCCACCTGCCTCCCTTGCTTCCACCCTCCCCTTTGGTGTTATCCATGTGTTACGTGCTTTGATTTCAGGTTCCATGGTGTGCTAAGGCTCTCTGCAAACTGGTCCCTGGCTCCCCTGTTCTCCTCAACTACTCCCCAGTACCCTCCATCGTGTTCCAGTCTGAGAGCTTCCTGTGCAGCTTTTTCTCGTCCCATTTTCTCCGTCTGCCTTGCTGCTACCTCCCACCCCTGCTCTGCCTGCGGAAGCCCTGCCCATCCCTCAGAGACCCACGTGTCTTCTGCAGTAAGCCTATACTGCCCCCCCCCAGCTTTATGGAGGTGTAATGGACAGCTTGTGCTTTTTTAATTCATAGGAATTCGTCTCTTTCCCTTCTGTGAGCATTTTCACGTTTTGTATGTTTGTCCCGTTCATTGCACTTTGTCATGAAGTATGAAGTGTTAGTGAACATGCATGTTTTATATTTTTTACTCCCTACAGATGCATTCGGGTCTGCTGTTTAATACAGCACACATTCAGTGAGTGCATTGCTGTGTCCTGGGCAGCACGCTAAGTGCTGGGGGCTCAGAGAATCCTGAAGTTCCCTCTCAAGGAACTCATATCCCAGCAGGAGATGCCAGTGCCACTAACCTTGATTCTGTCAAGGAAGGCCTGATATTGGTGGAATGAAAAATTACTATGGACTTTCTGGGGAGGAGATTAATTGAGGAGGTCAAGGACACTTGAGCTGACCTTTGGGCTCGATTTTAAAGGACGAAAGTTTTTCCAGGTAGGAAGTAGTGGAAAGATGATTTAAAGTAGGAAAAAAATCAATGAGCGGAAATTCAAATTTATTAAATCACTCAGTGAATAGTTGTTCTAAGTGCCAGGGATTCAGGAACAAAGTCCTTGCTTAAATTTTATTGGGTGACAGATAATGGACACATTAACAAGTAAAAAATGTGTTCGGTAATTTGTTAAGCGCTCTCAAAGCAAAGGGCAGGGTAAGGGTGCAGAGTGATGGAGAGACATTATTGTGGACGGGCGGCAGGGAGGGCTCACTGCAGGAGGTGACATCTGAGGAGGCCATGAATGAAGTGAGGGACCAAACCATGAGGACGTGCGGGGGAGCTGGGGTGGATGGAGGGAAACAGCAGTTGCATGTGTGAAAATTACAGTGTAAATTGATGGAAATACATACATATATATGGATAAGAATAAAACTTTTTAAAGATTTTATTTGTTTATTTGTTTGTTTAGAGAGGGAAGGGAGGGAGAAAGAGAGAGAGAGAAACATCAATGTGCGGTTGCTGGGGGCCGTGGCCTGCAACCCAGGCATGTGCCCTGACTGGGAATCAAACCTGCGATGCTTTGGTTCGCAGCCCGCGCTCAATCCACTGAGCTACGCCAGCCAGGTTGGAAATACATATTTAAAATTTTGAAGTAAAATGAAGATGAACATTTTTAATAAAATACTTTTTTTTTAAGATTTTATTCATTTATTTTTAGAGAGGGAAGGGGGGGAGAGAGAGAGAGAGAGACAGACAGACACACAGACATCGATGTGCGGCTGCTGGGAGACATGGCCTGCAACCTAGGCATGTGCCCTGACTGGGAATCGAACCTGCGATGCCTGGTTCGCAGCCCGCGCTCAATCCACTGAGCTACACCAGCCAGGGCTAATAAAATACTTTTTTATAAATAAAATTTAAGTTATATTAACTTTAAAAAGTTCACAAAAGGATTTTTTGAAAAATTCTCACCAATGCCCTGGCTGGTGTGGCTCAGTGGATTAAGCACCAGACTGTGAAGCGAAGGGTCACCAGTTCCATTCCCAGTCAGGGCACAGGCCTGGGTTGCGGACCAGGTCCCCAGTAGGGGGTGCGTGAGAGGCGACCACACACTGATGTTTCTCTCCCTTTCTGTCACCCTTCCTTTCCCTCTCTAGAAAAATAAGTAAATAAAATCTTTAAAGAAAATTCTCACCGAGGACACACATTGATTTTAGAGAGGGGGTAAAGGGAAAGAGAGTGAGGGAGAGAAACATCAATGTGAGAGAGAAACATTAATCAGTTGCCTCTTGTGTGCACCCCACGGGGGATGGAATCCGCAGCCTAGGAGTGTGCCCTGACCAGGAATTGAACCCATGATCTTTTAGTTTATGGGACAGTGCTCCAACCAACTGAGCCATGCTGGTTGGGCACAAAATGATTTTTTTTTTTTTAAGATTTTATTTATTTTTTAGAGAATGGGAAAGAGAGGGAGAGAAACATTGATGTGAGAAAGAAACATCGCTTGGTTGCCTTTCAAATGCCTCAAACCAGGGACCTGGCCCTGCAACCCAGGAATTGAACTTGAACTTGTGACCTTTTTGTCTGTGGGACAGTACCCAGCCAACTGAGCTACACCAGTCAGGGCACAAAAAGAGTTTTTATAAATTTCAAGCAGACTTTATGGGGCATGGAATGTCTTTAGGGGTATTTTTTTTTTTGAAAACATATTATATTTAATTGGTTCAAAAAAATGACAGTGTAAAAAGATACATAATGAAGTCCTGGTCCTACCCCAGCCTCCTCAGTCACCTCCATTACTTGCTTTCATTGTTTAAATGTATCCTTGTTAAGGAAGAACGAGCGAAACTACAGATTTTTCCCTCCTTACATAAAAGGCATATACTATATACATTTACATACCTTCCTGTTTTTACCAGTTAAATGTTTTGAGTATCAGAATGCTCCTCATTTTTTTTTTTTTTGCCACCACATGAAATTCTGTTTAAGTAGGCAATCGTGTGTTAGCCATTCTTCCGACGGGGACACTTGTGTTGTTCATAGAGACAGCGCTGTCTGACGATGATTCCCAAAAGCGAGACCGCTAGGTCAAGGGACAGGTGAACTTGCAGTTCTGTGAGCTGTCGCCGTATTGCCGTCAGAGCTTGTGGCGCTCCGCTGGCACTGTGTGAGAGTGTGTTTCTCCACGGCCCCCCCATTATGCCGCTCCGCTGGCATTGTGTGAGAGTGTGTTTCTCCACAGCCCCCCCAGCTCACAGGTTTCTGCCAGTGTGATTGGAGAGCCTTGTATCTCATAATAGTTTGTTTTATTATTGAGATATAATTCACATGCCTTAAAATTTATCCTTTTAAAGTGTACAATTCAGTGTTATGTAGTATATTTTACAAGGTTGTGAAACTATCACCACTAATTCTAGAACTTTTTCTTGTCCAAAGATTTTACTTATTTATTTTTAGAAAGAGGGGAGAAACATTGATGTGTGAGAGATACATCAGTCAGTTGCTTCTCACATGGCCCCAATCGGGGACCTGCTCCACGACCCAGGCATGTGCCCAACTGGGAATTGAACCAGCGACCTTTCAGTTCACGGGCTGGCACTCAATCCACTGAACCACACCAGCCATGACTAGTTTTTTGTTTTTGTTTTACTCTTTTTATTTGGGAGATTAGTTCTTTGCCTATAAAATAATTATTAAAAACTTTCCCTCCAATCCATTATTTTTCAATATTACTTATGATGTATTTTTTGTTTTAACCACAAAGACACTTTTTTCAGTACTCAGATTTATTGTTTTTCCTCCCATTTCTAGAGTTATAGCAGATGTCAGCTATGTTTTGTTCTAATAACTTTATGGTTTTAGTTTCTATGTTTAAATAGTTTATCTATATGGGGATTATCCAGATATCTGATGTGAGATATGAATTCTCCTTTTATCTTTTTTTTATCCTCACCCAAGGACATGTTTGTTGATTTTGGAGAGAGGGAGAGAAACAGTGATGTGAGATAGAAACATTGATTGGTTGCCTCTCATATGCGTTCCTCAAACATGGACCAAACCTGCAGCCTCGGCATGTGCCTTGCCCAGGAACTGAACCTGTGGCCTTTGTTTTTATGGGACCATGCTTTAACCAACTGAGCCACACTGGCTAGGGCTCCCTTTTTATCTTTTTTTCCAGCTAGTTATCCTGCTGTTCAAAACACTTTTTTCACACTTAATTAAAAAGTCCATTTTTGCCCCACTGCTTTGAGGATTCGCCTCCCACTAGTGGCGTGCTTGCTCGCTCCACCAGAGGCAAAGGGGGAACACGGGTCCTGCAGGGAGAGGATTCTGTTCGCAGGGGATGGAGGGGATAAGCTGAAGAAGGGGGAAGGAGAGTCCATACTGGTTTACAGCCTTTGAGGGGTTTTTTTTTTTTAAACTTTGGTTTTTCTGCTAGGGTTCTTAAATGCATAAGTTTTATTTTCACAAAATTAAGATAATTCTTTTTGTATTCTCTATTAGTTAATAGGTCATGAACATTTTTTCTAAATTTTTGAATTTATTTATTGAACAAATACTTTTGGAGAACCACCATTTGCCAGACTGTGGTTTTAGATACTGGGGATACAAAAACAGAACCGTGTCCTCGAAGGTCTTACGTTCTATAAAGAAAATTATAAAGTAAAAATTATATATGCGAGGGTTAAGTGTGCTATAAAGAAATGTTAAGCTGAGTGAGGGCCTAGATAGTGACATATGTTAATTTAGAGGGAAGTGGGCCGGGCAAAAATCTCAGTAAGAAGTTGACTTTGGAGCAAAGACTTGAATGGAGGAGTCCTGCCAATACATGGAGGGAAAAAAGTACTCAAAGCAGTGAAAAGAGCACGTGCAGATGTCTTGAGGCAAAAGCATAGCATATGTGGTAAGATGGGAGGAAGAGCGAGGATGCAAGAGGGAGCAAGAGGGAGAACGGGAGGAGATGGGACCAGAAAGCTGCTGGCAGCTCTGTGGTAAAGGGCGTTTTAGATAGACTGTGGGAAGAAAGATTTTAGGTTCTATTCCCAGAAAGTTCTGAGCAGAAGAGGGACATGATCTGACTTAACTTTCTAGAAGCTTTGTACTGGTTGCCTGTTGGAGCATAATAGATTTGAGAAGGAGGAGACATAACCTAGGGGACTGGTGGGATTACTGCTTTTCCATTAGTCTTGGTTCGAGGGCAGGCGGCTTGGACCAGGACGGTAGCAGTGGAGGTGCTGGGCAGTGGTAGGGCCGTGGGTGCGTTTGGAACACAGAGTGAACAGGAGTTGCTGATACAGTTTGGCTAAGGAGTGAGTCTGACTTGAAGGGCTGCTCGGAGAAACTGCATTAAGTGGCGGAACCACTTTCTGAGATTGGGCCTGCTGAAGATCCAGTAGGTCTTTGGAGGGTGGGAGGGTTGCTTTGGGGCATGCTAAATTTCAGATGACTACTAACAAATGCAGTTTCTTCCAAGAGAAGATAAAGAGTAGTGGTTGAGTTTTAGGTCTGAAGTTCCAGGGAAATGTTGGAGTAAATGGGATATCTTTTATAGCTGGGATTCTGGTGGCGGAGCCAGCAGAGAACACTGAAAAGGGTGGGCTGGTGAGATAGGATAAAAGTCAATGCGTGTATTTCTAAGTTCAGGAAAGGATGAATGAGACTGAAATAGAAACTGACCAGTAACAGCCAACAGAGAGTATCAGGGAGGCCAAGTGAGAAAAAGAAGTGTTTGAAGGAGGAAGGAGTGATTAGTTGTATTAAATACGGTTTAAAAGGTTGACTAGGAGAATTGACCGTTGAATTTGGCGGTGCAGAAGTCACCAGTGTTGGTATTAAGGCGTGTTGGTATGGTACGTGTACTGGTCCATCAGGAGGCTGTGTCGTAGTTGGCTCTCCACTCATCATCGATGAGTGGTCACTTAGGTAGTCTTCAGTTCTTCAGATGTGACAGATGCCCAGATTCAGATGCACATGACGTGTGTGTGTGTGTGTGTGTGTGTGTGTGTGTGTGTGTGTGTTTGAGAGAGAGAGAGCCTTGTGAAGCGGTAATGCATACAGGTTGCTGGCTTGTGGGTATTTGAGTTAAGGGAATGTAGCAAAACAAAAACAGAAGACATTGGAGTTCAACCTGGTGGACCAACCTGTGCCAGTAGGACCAAGTTACTTAACTTTTCTGAGCCTGTTTCTCATTTAAAAGATAAGCTTTTGTGAGGCTTAAAATAAATGAGCACCCAATGTAGTGCTCATTTTCGTTGTCTGTTTATAGGGAAAGTAAGGATTGCTTTCTTTAAAGCTGTTCATTGATAATGTTAATTAATATAGGAGGCAGGTTTGGGGGTGGGACGGAAGAGAAGAAAATGAGTTCTCTTGGGAACAGGTTCCATAAGGAGATCCATATGGAGATGATTTTTTTCAGTGATAAGAAAGCCTAAGGGAAGATCGCTAAATTTTATGATTTTTAAATTTAATTGCATTGTAATGAAAGCACATATTTTGTATGATTTGAATAATTTTAAATATAAAAGATTTGGCCCGGAATATGGCCTAGCTCAATAAATGTTCTCTGTATCCTTAAGAAAACTGTGAGTTCTGTTCTTGGGTGGAGTGCACTCTACAGGTCAGTTTACTTGAAGAAGTTGATAAGACTATCTTTTATATGCTTACCGTTTTTTCTCTATTTGTTCTATGCATTATTGCGTGAGGGGTATTGAAATCTCCAATTGTTAATTGTGGGTTTGTCTATTCTCTTAGTTCTATCAGTTTTTGTTTAATCTCTTTTGAAGCTCTATTAATATGTATATAAACATTTAGGAATTATGGGTCCTGTTGAAGAGTTATCATAATAAAAGGACCTTCTTTATTTCAGGTAATATTCTTTGCTCTGAAATCAGTTCTGTCTGATAATAATATACAGTTATTCCAGCTTTCTTTCTTTCTTTCTTTCTTTTTTTTTTTGAAGATTTTATTAGAGGGAGAGAAACACTAATGTGGGGCTGCCTCTCACACGACCCCCACTGGGGGCCTGGCCTGCAGCCCAGGCCTGCGCCCTGACTGGGAATCGAATCTGCGACCCTCTGGTTCACAGGCCGGCGCTCAGTCCACTGAGCCACACCAGCCAGGGCCTCCAGCTTTCTTTTAATTATTGTTAGCATGTTACATCTTTCCTCATTTTTGCTTTTTTTCTCTCTCTGGCTCTATATTTACAGTCAAATGGATTTCTGATAGACAGCATATAATAGTTGGATTTTGTTTGTTTAGTCAAATCTAACAATATCTGCCTCTTAATCGGCGTGTCAGACCGTTTACGGGTAACGTGGTTGTCGATGTGGTTGGGTTTAAGTCCGCTCGTCCTGTTTGCTTTCTCTTTGCCTCGTCTGTTTCCATGATTCCGTGTTACCCTCTTCACTAGTGGAGTAGCTGTGCCGTTGTTTTGTTACTTTAGTGGTTGGCTTAGGGCTTACTGTCCATCTTACCGGTCTGTGTGAGAGCGCGGACCACCCTCGTGCAGTGCGGCGACCTCACCGTGGTACATTTCCATCTCCTCACCCTCGGTCTCTGTGGTGCTGTTTCCGTGCCTTTACCTCTGCCTCAAAGAAGTGTACATTAAAAATGGGATCTAAACCCCACAAATTGTCGTCTTTTTTTCTTTCAATGGCCAGTTATCTTTCAGGAAATATTTTAAAATAAGAATATATCAGATGTCTTTTATAGTTATGTGTTTTTTATTCATTTGTATAGATTAATATTTCCATCTGACGTCACTTTTCTTTTGCCTGAAATACTTCTTTCAACATTTCTTGTAGCACTGGGTTGCTGAGGATGACTTCTTTTAGACAAAGCGTCAGCAGCACTGGCAGTAAGGGGAGCAGCGGAGTCTGCCTGGAGGCCGGGCAGAGCTCTGGGCTCCGAGTGCACCCCATCTGCACCGCCCGGCTAACGAGTGCTGACATCTCAGCCTCGGCGTCCCCTGAACTGCGTTCACATAGTTCTCTGGGCCCTGTTCTCAGTGCTAAATGAGTTATTCTTCACTAAGTCATTTTTGCTTCAAGATACCATTTTTGTACTTTTGTTCTTCCCTCCTGACTACCAGGAAACCTTGGAGTTCTACAGTATTTGGTTTTGAGTGGTTTGTTTTTCCAATTCTAATTTTGCATGATAAGATCTTAAACTCTGAAATTTCTCCCTTTGATGTTTGCAAGCGTATTTTTATTATTTAGTTTTTATCCAAAAAAAGGCATAAGGTCCCTCTTCTGTGTTCATATGGAACCGATACATGGCTCCATCTGTAATGTAATTTCTTACTAGTGGTCAAGAGCCCAGATTCTGGAGCAAGACTGGCTGATTTCGGATTCTGGCTTAATCACTTAATAACGGGATAACCTTAGGCAAATTTTATAAGCTTTCTGGACCTCATTTCTTTAATTTAAAAATGGATCTAATTATATAATCTACCTCCTGACATAATCCAAATAATGTACACTTAATCTTCAAAATCCAGTGAGTTTTGTTTTACAGAAAAATGCAGAGACTTTGACCTGGTCCTGTTAGGGTGTAACTGATAGAAAACTCTTCAGATATAAAGAATTTGGGAGGCGATTACATAATTTATTACCACGTTGATGCCAACTAATTCCCCCCCTCCTGGCTTTTTTTAAATCAAATTTACTGAGGTAACACTGACTGACAATTACAGAGATTTCAGCCCTGGCTGGTGTGGCTCAGAGGATTGAGTGCCAGCCTGCGAACCAGGGAGTTGCCAGTTTGATTCCGAGTCGGGGCACATGCCTGGGCTGCAGGCCAAGTCCCCAGTAGGGGGTGCGTGAGAGGCAACCCATCGATGTATCTGTCACCCACCAGTGTTTCTCTCCCTGTCTTTCTCCCTCCCTTCGCATCTCTCTAAAAATAAATAAAATCTTTAAAAAAATAATACAGGGTTCAGGCACACAGTTCTGCAATACCTCATCTGTGCACTGGCTCTCACCGCCCCGTCAGGTCTCCGCCCATCCCCACTTACCCGCCTTACACCCCTCTGCGCTCCCTCCCCTCAGCAGTCGGCACACTGTCCTCAGGTCCGTGGGCGATTTTTGCTCAATCCCTGTACCCTCCCCCAGACCCCTCCCCACTGCCAGCTAACTTTTAATTTTGTTTTCTAGTGCAAGACAAAGAAGATTTGTAAATTTAGTGTTTGGAAAATAGACTAAAAGTAACACATTTGATTTGTGTCCAATAAATGTTATTTAAGGAAACATGACTTTCTCCAATATTTGTTGTGCGTGTGTGTGTGTGTGTGAGAGAGAGAGAGAGAGTGTCCATTTGAATTATGGGCTACAATGAATTGCAATATTCCTCACTTAAAAAGCCATCGTACTTGAATTATCGGGGAGATCACTTTATATAATTGTCTAACAACTATACTGTACACCTGAAACTAATATAATATTGAGTGTAAACTGTAATTGAAATTTTAAATTAAAAATATATATTTATGATATTTTTAAAGCTATTCTTGAAAGAGTAACTTTCCCCATTTAAACTTATTCAGGAAATTGATATGACTATATAAAAATAATAAAATCTGAAGGAAGACAATAAAATGAGGTGTTTATATTAAATGTCAAATGGTTTATATCTTTGTTATATTAAGACTACATTTTGCAGATAAATGAGCAAAAGGATAGAACCTAGTCCACAGTGAGGGGGAAATATGGAGGATGTGTATCCTCTCGTATTGAAAACATAGCAAATGGAACCCCGGCTAGTGTGGCTCAGTGGATTGGGCGTGGTCCCACGAACCAGCTTGGTTCCTGGTCAGGGCACAGGCCTGCGTTGTGGGCCAGGGGCCTGACTAGGGGCGGGTGAGAGGCGGTTGACCCATGTTCCTCTCGCACATCGATGTTTCTCTTCCTCTCTCTCCCTCCCTTCCCCTCTCTCTAAAAAATAAACACCTCTTTTAGAAAAACATACAAATTGACATAATTTTGAAACACTAGGAGTATGTCAGACTGCTTGAAGTTTGACGTGAAGTTGTAATCATATGTTGCCAGGCATTGTCGATTGCTAGGGCCCTCTTAGAAAGTCAGCCAACAGTACAATGCAGGAACCATGCAGGTTTACATTTCTTGAACTTAATAATATCACTTAACTAGAATTTGTAGATAAATTCAGTCAAAGCTTAAAGGATATATTCAAGAAGATTTTAAGTATAAAAGTACACATAAATCAGTTGGGGCGTTCCTAAATAGTGGGGTGTTTGGCATTCATTCCCTCATCTCTGGCCAGCCCTGTCACATGTTCCCACGTCATTTTCTGTTCATGGATGGAGTATGGAACTGGTTTCTAGTTTTTTCATAAGAGCCATTTACAGGTTAATCGCACATTTTTCTCTCCTTGCTCTATTACCAAGTTTGTTTGGAAGCCAGAGAAAACTATGTCCTGAATCATAAGGCTTCTGATAGCAGAGTGCCAAAAAAAAAAAAAGTTCGGTGCATTAGTGGAGCAAGAACACCATGAGACCACACTTGGCAGTGACAGGTTCTGCTTAGAAATGTTAATTCCAGAACCCACCATTCTACTCAATTCCCTCCTCTCTCCCTCCCACCCTCTTCTTTTCACTGCCCCCCCCCACCATCCTGTTGGAAATATGCTCTGTGATGTTAAACCATTCTCTCAATGCTTGCAAAGAGGAAAAAGAAGAGTGTGAAAGAAAAACCACTGGCTGCTCAGGAGAGAAACAGTGACGACCATGCCACTGAGTCTAGGAAGGACGTGGTTATTTTAGAAAGAAAGTTGCCAAGTTGCCCATCCCCCGTTTTATGCTGGCGCTGAGTTCCTGAACATCATCTGTGCTCCAGATACGGATGCAGGGTGCCGTGGCTCTCAGGAGTGTCCGTGGAAGATCGGGCTCTAGGGGTTAGCATTTTCCAGGCCTACAGCGTAAACGGTGCATGGCGTGTGCTTTCGGATGTGTTTAAATGGCTACTTTATAAGGTACATAAGCCTCGAAGGGCTTGTTGCCAGTTCTCCTCCCCACAAATGAGGTGCTGGACTGTTGAGAAATTCTTGCATAGCAACAGTTATTTTAAAAGATATCTGTGGTATGGGTGGAGGTACAGAGATGACTTTTCTGGGCAAGTGACGGCTGCACTTTCATGGCGTCCGGAGCAAATGGAGTTGCAGGCTCGGGAAGCGCTGTAGGTGTGGCGTGCGGGGGCAAGATGAGCCTGAACTTGGGAGCGTAAGAATAATGATGGAGTTTCGAAAGGGAAGCCTGATTTACGATCACCATTTAATGGTTGTGTGTTACATACTTCTTGTTTCGTGGTTTTGTAACGCGTGTGTAGTCAGTGAGTGGGGAGTGGGGAGCTCAGCCGGACAGCGGGCTGCAGACGGGGGCGGCTCAAACCCTGTGACGAAATCTGTGTGGTCGGGATGGTGTGTGAGTCTTGACACGTGATGCAGGTGCCGCACTTGTTTCCCTCTATTTTTTTTTTCCATTGGCCTTTTGAACATTGTTTTGGGTTTTTACCTTCCCCTTACCCCACCCACAATATTTTTACATTACTGTGAGCATTTAACACTTAGAAATTGTTTAAATTTTATTCATTAAATTAATAAATCAACAAAGTCGGCATCAAATGGATGAATCTTGGCCATAGCTTTGCAAAGCTGGCAGAACTTGATAATGAGCAATAATTTGTCTTGGATTTTTTTTTTAAGATTTTATTTATTTATTTTTAGAGAGGGGAAGGGAGAGAAAAAGAGTGGGAAGAGAAACATCAGTGTGTGGTTGCTTCTCGAGCGTCCCCGACTGGAGACCTGGCCCGCAGCCCAGGCCTGTGCCCTGACTGGGAATTGAACCAGGGACCCTTTGGTTCGTAGCTGGCACTCAGTCCACTGAGCCACACCAGCCGGGACTGAATTATTTTTTTAAGCCACAGTACAGATGCAGCTGTTTTCTTTCTGGGAGCAGTTGAGTGTGTGGATCACCTGCTACCTCCTGTGGGACATGGGTGTCCCAGTGACTGAGAACCAGCTGTTGGGTGTTTTCACTTAGCAGCTTGCTCCGCCTTGGCCGCTCGCTCCCCAGTGAGAAGTGTTGGCTGCTCCGGGGACAGAGCGGGAACAGAGTGCACGGGGTGAGCCCTTTCGCAAGGCCTTTAGTGACCCAGTTTAAATTGGTGGACATTTTTCTGCTTTGGCTTTTTCCTATAGACGCATGAGTTCATCTGCTTCGGTTTTCGTGCGTGACTCATCTTCCTGTCACACTGTCTTAGACGACAATGTCTTAAGGTTCTTTGGGTCTCTGCTGTGAAGTTCCTCCCCCCACATGCGACAGGGGGAGAAAACAGTGATATTCAGGCTCAAGCCTGTTTCTGTCCCGTGCTGATTGATTTCTGTGGTACACAGAAAACTTTGTTTCTTCCTGAAAATGACATGTTAGTGATCCCTTGTTTTCTGTGGGAGGAAGCTTATGCTGTCTCTCTTTTTCTTCCCCCCTTTCCAGAGGGAATCTGGAAAAGTTGTAAGCAAGACATCATTTCTGCAAGAAAATTTTGGATAGCAGAAGTTCCGGACAACAGGTAAAGTGTGTTTAAACGTCTTTGATGGTGCTGCTAACTGCCTACAATCTGCAGACGCAAATTGGGAGAGACAGGACGAAAAGCTAGGTGCCACGGGGAACATTAGGGATTTTGTCAGTACTGCCCCATTTAGATGGTCTTTACCAGGATTCTGGACATAGTTCTGAGAATCTCGGAATAAAGCTGTGCTTCAAGATGCTATTTTAAATGGATTTGCCTATTGGATTTAGTGTCCTCACAGTTCAATTTGCAGATATTTTTTTAACATTCACTATAAATGTAATACTGAATCTTTTTAATTATTACTTTGTTAATTGAGTGTTTTTAGAGAGAGAAAAGGGTGAGAAAAAGGCAGACATCAGTTTGTTGTTTCACTTATTTGTATATTTATTGATTGATTCTTGTATGTACCCTGACCAGGGATCAGACCTTCAGCCTTTGCATATTGGGATAATTCTCTAACCAACTGAGGTACCTGGCCAGGGCGCTTTTTCTTTTTTTAATCCTCACTTGAGGATATGTTTTTATTGATTTTTAGAGAGAGAAACATTGATGTGAGAGAGAAACATCGATCAGTTGCCTCCTGTACACACGCTGCATGGGGATCGAACCCTTGACCTTTTGATGTATGGGACAGTGCTCCAGCCAACTAAGCCGCTTGGCCAAGGCCTTTTTTTATTATTTTTAAATATTTTATTTATTTTTAGAGAGGGGGCGGGGGGGGAGAAACATCAGTGTGTGGTTGCCTCTCGGACACTCCGAATTGAAGACCTGGCCTGAAACCCAGGCGTGTGCCCTGACTGGGAATCGAATGGGCAGCCTTTTGGTTTGCAGGGCAACGCCCCAATCCACTGAGCCACACCAGTCAGGGCCTTTTTAATTATTTTTAATACTTTGTCACCAAGTCTAAAATTTAAGTTTCCTAATAAGGTGCTTCTTCACAGTGGAGTCTAGCCTAAGTGTCTCCATTATGTGGTAGTCTTATCATGATTGGACTACTTACTTACTTTTTTTTTTTTAGATTTTATTTATTTATTTTTAGAGGGGAAGGAAGGAAGAGTGAAAGAGGGAAGAAGAATATCAGTGTGTGGTTGCCTTTCACGCACCCCACACTAGGGACCTGGCCTGGCCTGCAACTCAGGCATGTGCCCTGACTGGGAATTCCTAGGCGTTCCTGACTGGGAATTGAACCGGTGATCCTTTGGTTAGCACGCCGGCACTCAATCCACTAAGCCACACCTGCCAAGGCTGGAACCAAATATTTTTTTATTTTTTATCTGTATCTCACAAAGTTTTGAAGGCATTATGAAATAATTGTGTAAAGAATCCAGTATACTGTGTCTGAAAAATATATCTAAAGTGATAGCTACAATTTACCTTTTAAACTAGGGAAGACATCAAAGCAAACTCGACTTTCTAATTTGGTAGCCCAAACGAGTGCTAATAGACAGAGGTGAATTGTCCTACCCGAGGGTAGTAGAGTGAGATGCTGTTTATTTTAACAATCATTCTAGTATGAGCCTTGAAGTTAGATTTCAAGTATGCAGAAAAATAGTTCCTAGAGATATCAGTAAAACATTCAACTGTTAAAATCTTAACATTTGGGGGGGGTGGGCTTGATTGGGAGTAAAGGGGAGAAAACTGTACTTGAGCCCTGGCTGGCGTAGCTCAGTGGATTGAGTGTGGGCTGCGAACCAAAGCATCGCAGGTTCGATTCCCAGTCAGGGCACATGCCTGGGTTGCAGGCCATGGCCCCCAGCAACCGCACATTGATGTTTCTCTCTCTCTCTTTCTCCCTCCCTTCCCTCTCTAAAAATAAATAAATAAAATATTTTTTAAAAAAACTGTACTTGAACAATCATTTAAATAAAATGGGGGGAAAAAATCTTAACATTTGTTGATGTTTCCTTTGGTATTTTTCCATTTTTCTCAGGGTGCGCCAGTTCAGTCACCATGAGCTGGAGCTTCCTGACCCGCCTGCTGGAGGAGATCCACAACCACTCCACGTTCGTGGGCAAGATCTGGCTCACGGCCCTGATCGTCTTCCGCATCGTGCTCACGGCCGTGGGCGGGGAGTCCATCTACTACGACGAGCAGAGCAAGTTCGTGTGCAACACGGAGCAGCCGGGCTGCGAGAACGTCTGCTACGACGCCTTCGCGCCGCTCTCCCACGTGCGCTTCTGGGTCTTCCAGATCATCCTGGTGGCCACTCCCTCCGTGATGTACCTGGGCTACGCCATCCATAAGATCGCCAAGATGGAGCACGGCGAAGCGGACAAGAAGGCGGCCCGGAGCAAACCCTACGCCATGCGTTGGAGGCAGCACCGGGCCCTGGAAGAAACAGAAGAGGACCATGAAGAGGATCCCATGATGTATCCAGAAATGGAACTAGAAAGTGAAAAAGAAAATAAAGAGCAGAACCCACCCAAACCCAAGCACGATGGCCGGCGGCGAATTCGGGAGGACGGTCTCATGAAAATCTACGTGCTGCAGTTGCTGGCAAGGACCGTGTTTGAGGTGGGCTTTCTGATAGGGCAGTATTTCCTCTACGGCTTCCAAGTCCACCCGTCTTACGTGTGCAGTAGGATTCCGTGCCCTCATAAGATAGACTGCTTTATTTCTAGACCCACTGAAAAGACCATCTTCCTTCTGATAATGTATGGTGTTACAGGCCTTTGCCTGTTGCTTAACATTTGGGAGATGCTTCACTTAGGATTTGGGACAATTCGAGACTCACTAAACAGTAAAAGGAGGGAACTGGAAGACCCGGGTGTTTATAATTATCCTTTCACTTGGAATACACCATCTGCTCCCCCTGGCTATAACATTGCTGTCAAGCCGGATCAAATCCAGTACACCGAACTGTCCAACGCGAAGATCGCCTACAAGCAGAACAAAGCCAACACGGCGCAGGAGCAGCAGTACGGCAGCCCGGAGGAGCGCCTCCCGGCCGACCTGGAGACGCTGCAGCGGGAGATCAGAATGGCTCAGGAGCGCTTGGACCTGGCCATCCAGGCCTACAGTCACCACAGCAACCCCCACGTGGCCCGGGGGAAAAAAGCCAAAGCGGGGTCTAAAGCCGGGTCCAACAAAAGCAGCGCAAGTAGCAAATCAGGGAACGGGAAGACCTCCGTCTGGATTTAATCTTGGCTGGGCTTGGAACTTGTGCTTTTCGTAGTTTATAGTAAGCAGCGGCTCGCTGAATAATGACTGCCATTGAGTAAACACTTGGCTCTGGTTATCTTCAGGGATGCTGCTGGCTTGTGACGCGAGCTCAGGGGACTCTGAAGGCAGGGCTGGGACGGGGAAAAGGGAAGTATAGTGCCCCTGGGCACGTGTTCCGGTGATAATACGGTTGCGGAATTTCACCTTTGTGTCTTCCAGATCCTGAAAGGACCAGATATATTTAAATCATTCTTGTTGAACAGTTTTTGTATGTACAGTATTACGGTATTTTTTTTTTTTTTTAGTATGAGAACTTTTTTTTGTACTTGTACATTGGACCACTGTAGTTATACTTTTATATTAAAGGAGAAAAAATCCCAAGGTAATGCGTATTAGGCCAGTGTTCTTACTTTGTTCAACAAATTCTACTCTGGGTGTCAGGTTTTAGCAGGTGCTGCACCTAACGGAAGTGCCTCTTGTGTTGCAGGGGCGGTTTCAAGTGTGTGAGGAGGAGAAACTCAGTTTCCAGTAAACTGAGAAAGTAAATCCACGGTAGGGGTTGAGACCTTGCCTTCTTCACTTGAGGAATCTTTGAATCTCATTCGTGTGCCCAGAGTTGTATCTAGTCTTTGAAAACCTGTTTGTATTTTCAAAGGAGACAAACTATTCATTGAGGATTTCCTTTAAATAGCAAGCATTGCCAGTACATGTTTTGATGGCGTGTATGTAATTTAAGTGCTATGGCAATGCGGAGACCTTGTTTAGAATTATTAAGATTCCTCTATCACAAAGCAAAGCCACACTTGGAAAATGAGCCGTGATAGGGTGCTTAGTCGTGGATCTGTTTGGTTTGCCTAAGTCTCTCTCCGGAAGAAACCTGCTTCTCTCTGGTTTCGTAAGGAACTGGCAATGGAAACTTCCTTTACGTGTTAACGTTAGAAATGCAAACATTTCCTCGTAAGCTAAGAATGCTCGGAGCTTCTTGTGCTGCGTGTGGCAGAAGGCCTGAGTTCAAATTCCTTCTTTTTTATAATTTACTGTGGGATTTTTGTAATTTGCATACTTCTGCCAATGTAGGTTTCTGCCTGGAAGACCAGTCAGACGGGGATTTTTTTCTGTAAATAGACCTAAAGAGAATTTCAGTGTTTAGTCCCCACAAATACATTAGTAAGCATATCTCTTTGTCAGTGACAGACATTACTGTTCAATAACACTCACACTTTGCCACATTTTATTGCCTTTTTTAATCCTCTGTTGTGTCGGAGAGCCCTGCCCGGCACACTCACGTCGTTTGTCCTGCGGTTTGGGCGCTGCTGCCCGGCAGAGCTCGGTGGGGGCCGAAGGGGCGGGGCTTCTGCTTCCCCAGGGAGCGCTCATTCTGGGCGCCTCACCCTTTTCCAGCAGGAACTCAGGCCTCTTCTGACTTGGAAATGCCAAAAATCCTATTTCCTTATGTCTTAATTTTAAAATGCCAGTTGTTCATTATTTAGGATCCTGGAACAGCACCCTTGTGGAGTTGTTTTTCTTTTTTTCTTTGTTGTTCTCCATTGCATTTCTCTCACTCCCACCTTCAAATGGAAGAAACTCAGGAAAAGTTAAGCTTATTTTTCTAGCCATGCATTTACCTTTATTTTGCTTTTTTTTTTTTAATCTGTAAATTTTGGCCTAGAGAAGTTCCTCAGCATCTGTAAACATCTTAAGCAAAAAATAAGCTCAGATGAGACTGCAGAGGAAATTTGTATGTATCCCACATAATTAATAGACATGCACTGTTTCCTTCAAGTGTTCAATAAAGAAATTAAATAATTCTAAGAATACAGGCAAAATTTTAAGCATGTAAGCCTAGCTGAGCTAAAGAACTGCCTATTAATTCTTACATCACTAGAGCTTCAGGCAGATTTCTTAATTGAAAGAGAAAATTCACATACAGTCACACCCATGTCTTCAGAGCCTGGAGGAGGACAGCATGGCTTTGCCTGCGGAGGGGGGGGCCTCGAGAGTGATGGAGAAGGAAGGAGTGCGGCAGGAATTCCAGGAGGTCGCTCGGCGCGAGAAGCGTCCCCTCGGTTTCACACACAGGGCCCCTGGTGTTTCCCCTTGGCTGGTTCTGATGCGGGTGTCATCCTTTGTGTCCGGATGATTATTCACCGGATGAGTATGTGGAAAGATACCCTAAATCACTTCACAAGTGTGTACACAGTTAAAAATCTTTTTATTCTCTCACTAAAGTTTTAATTGTGACATGGATTTTGCAATTCTCACTGCTTTCTTAGTATATTTCCTTCAGCCTTGGAACGTAAGAGTCTGCCAGATTTTCACCTAATGACATCTATGAACCTATATTAAGAAAATGGCCTTGTCAGCCCTGGCTGGTGTGGCTCAGTGGACATAGCGCCAGCCTGTGAACCAAAGGGTCACAGTTTTGATTCCCAGTCAGGGCACGTGCCTGGGTTGTGGGCCATGTCCCTAGTAGCCAGCGTATGAGAGGCAACCACACATTGATGTTTCTCTCCCTCTATTTCTTCCCCTCTCTCTAAAAAGTAAAATATTTAAAAAAGAAAAAGGCCTTGTCAGTGTCTAGCTTAACCCTTTGATTGGGTCTACACTGAATCTATAAAAATATTCCAGCTTTTGTTCTGGAACTGGCAGATACTTGGATAAAAAGCCTCCCAGCAATTTTTTCCTGTCGCAATCATATTCCTGTGAATTGCTGTGTAAGTAAGACATGCTCTGTCATGTGGCGTTTGCGGCCCTGGCCAGAAGCCGAGTGTTTAGTTCTTCACGTACTAGAACCAGGGTGCTACTGTCATGTTTATATACCTTAGCGTGCTGGTGGATTTACTTAGCTGTGGTGTGTCCTCTGCTCCTCTTCCTTAAAATCTGTTATTCAGAGAGAGTTGTAAAATGAACAGACTTTTTTTTTTTTTAGTTCAAATTTCAGGGGGAAATTAGATGACATTTTCTCCTAAAGAAATGTTAAATGTACATTTTGTGGCTTGGAGGTTGCTCAGTGACTTAGTTTTGCCTGTTTCGATATTTCATGTAAAACCACAAGTGTGTTACTTCATTTGAAGTCAGCTTTTCTGGGCATTTTCCTTGATGAATAATTTCTGTCTATGGAATTATTTTGATAAAAATGAACTTTGCCTTCTAAAATGTTTCTGAATATCAGGACTCCTACATGTCTTTTAGGACACCTGTATCTTTAAAGGGGGAAAAAAACATCATTAGGTACCTTGATTCTGATATTTCTTCTTGGTATGAAGTTAGGCAGTTTATTTTTCCAAGTCTCGGAAGCCACTTACCTCTCGGAAGTGGTACGAAGCAGTGAGACCAGCCCGTGTAAAAGGTATTGAAAGACAGACTATTGCTGGTCGTTCGTCTGGAGCTCGGAGCTTCAGAAAAAGAGGTCGGAAGAACTGCGGTGGTTGGTCCTTCGTTCATGGTCACAGGGGTCTGCGATGGCTCAGAGCAACCTGCGTGCTCTGAGTGGTTTATACCGAGAATTGAATTACATGTTACTCCTATGAGCCATGCCTGTGCTGTATCCTTAAGCTTATGAATGTCTCTCTGTGCTTTCTGTCTCATTTAAGGGACAGTACACTTCTAAAAATAACATATACTTTGTGATAACTTTTGGCCAGCCAGCATTCAGTAAAAGGCAAATGTGTTATACTTGAACTTAATTCAAGAAACACCTTTTTCTAAAGGAAAGGTCTTTCCTGACTGAAGAAAATTACCAGAAGTCGAAGATAAACCGTTGCTGTTCATTTTAATAGAAAGGTCCTGGCATTAGATTAATTTTGTCTTTATAAAATCATGTAGCCCTGGCTGGTGTGGTTCAGTGGATTGAGCATCAGCCTGCGAATCAAAGGGTCGCTGGTTCAATTCCCAGTCAGGGCACATGCCTGGGTTGCAAGCAGGGTCTCTAGTGAGGGGTGCGCAAGAGGCAACCAGACATTGATGTTTCTCTTCCTCTCTCTTCCTCCCTTCCCCTCTATCTAAAAATAAATAAAATCTTTTAAAAAATCATGTAATCTCATGAAGAGCTTTAACACCTGAAAATAATAAAGCCCTGCACCTATACTGTTCAGAGTTTGGAAACAAGATTGCAACTCACCTACAGATCATGAATTGGGAACAGTTCACGGTCACCATCAGATATTAGAATCATTAAGTTGAATTACATGTTTGTCACTCATTCTGGCCACACATCATGGAGAATTTAAAAGATTTTATATGTTGTCATCAACGCAGTTGTGGTTTTGAATAACAGTGTCGGATCAGTTTGGGTTTTGCGGGATCCATAGTATTCCAAAATCCAGGAATTCAAACAGAAGAAAGTCTTACTCCTTTGCAAAATCTGCACAGAAATTAAAGCAGTAAGAATTCTGCATTTCAACGTTGGCTTGCCGAATCAACAAAAACATTTGGCTACATGCTCTCAAGATTGGAAATCTTTCTCTTTATTGTATTCTCTCATTATGTTTTCCTTAAATCTCTTACAGAAGTCTCTGTCTCAGGTGCTAAGTGTTACATGTGGTTAGGATATTGATACCGAAAAACTTAGCTAGGACTTCCAACTTTTTCAGGGAATTTAAATGTAAAATTCAACTCTTAACCCGCAGTCAATCTAATACCTGGTGTACAGTTTGGGTATTGTACAAGCAGCTAAGAACTTCTAGTGCCAAAGATCCCTCGTTGCTACTTTTGTCTGTACAGTGGATGTTGAACTTTGTGGTTGGAGACAGACTCTGTGCTCAGGGCTGTGTCTCCAGAAAGATTTGTCAGTTCCAAATGTTTTGTCAGTTCCAAATACAGTTTAGAAGACTCATCTGTGGTCTGTGCATCTTTTCCCATGCTTGAAAACTCACTTGCCAGGAAATGTCATGTTGAGGGTATTACCCTATTGTTTGTATAAAATAGTACCCAAGACCTTAATGGTTTACCCGGAAAGCCTGAAACAAAACCCTGTTCCTGTACGTTCATTCACCTGTAAGTTGATGTCGGTGGGAATGCATGAGCAGGAAAACTGAGTAGAGGTTTGAGCTTGAGATGCCTTTTCTTTTTTTTTTTCTTTTTAAGATTTTATTTATCTATCTATTTATTTATTTATTTTAGAGAGGGAAGGGAGGGGGAGAGAGAGAGAAACGTCAATGTGCGGTTGCTGGGGGCCATGGCCTGCAACCCAGGCATGTGCCGTGACTGGGAATCGAACCTGCGATGCTTTGGTTCGCAGCCCGCGCTCAATCCACTGAGCTATGCCTCTTTTTTCTTTTTTAAGGATTTTATTTATTTTTAGAGAGGGGGGAAGGGAGGAACAAAGAGGGCGGAAAAATGGATCTGTTCCCTCTCCAACGCCCCCAACCAAGCACCTGGCCCGCAACCCAGAAATGTGCTCTGACTGGGAATTGAACCGGTGACCTTTTGGTTTTACATGCTAGCACTCCATCCACTGAGCCACACCAGCCAGGGCAAGATACCTTTTTTTCACAGCTGGGTTAGAATTCTGGGGTTGCTGTGGCCCAGTGGGTTGGTGTATTTGTGGCGTCATGATCCAGGGAGGGTAGGCGGCCTTGCTCCGGAGGAGGCAGAGTCTGAGGCCGAAGCACAGAAACCGGTAACACACCCGTGTCTGGCTCCCTTTGGTTCTCAAGAGGAGTGCCTTCTGGGAGGGGTGTCCCCACTGCCATAGGCCAGTCTTGGTCATTCTCTTCTGCCTTCTGAGCAGAGGTGGGTGTGGAAGAGGGTGGAGTTTACTGCAATGGTGCCCTCTGTTCCCCCAGGCCGGAACAGCGGACTGACGGTCACACAGAGGGCCACCCTCAGCAGCACAGCACCGTGGTAAGCTGGGAGCCAGCCATATTTGGGAATAAACTGAGCTGCTTGAAAGCTGTGGGAGCAGTTAAGTCACTGCTAGTTTTAAAAGTGCACTTTTGGTCAGATTTGCCATCAAAACAGATTATCAATACCTCAAATAGGTGTTGGCATCAAAGATAAAATGTTTGCTACATAGAATTTAAAACAGTATTTCTACGTTTTAATGGCTTATGTTAATAGACAATACAGGGTGTGCCTGCTTCGGTCAGATCGGAAGCCTGTTGCACGGGGGCGTGCAGAATGGGGAGGCTGAAGCGGAGCTCAGAGCAGGATCCAGGTGTGCACAGCCATTGCCTCGTGGCTCAGTCCAGTGTCCTGTGCTCCTTCTGAGATGAGGGCGCAGGTGTACCTGTTAGTGCGGCTTTCCCGTGGAAGGCGAGGTGGGTCCCTGCTGGGTGGGCCTCGCCGGTCCCACGGCATTTTCTCCAAAGGAGACCGTTGGACCCCCAGTGTAAGAAGCAGCAGGGAGTGCCCATCACAATGTAGGTTCTTTGGACCCGTCTCAGGCCCACACAGTCAGAGCTAACAAGTTCTCTAGGGGATTTTTTAAAAGTTTTTATTATCATTTACATGCAGTAAAATGCACCTTTTTTTAGTGTCCAGTTGAGTAACCATCACTGGAAGGTAGCAAATAAATCATACCACCCAAATGTTCTGTCATTCTTCCGTACATTAAGGTTTGCGGATCACAGAAAACGTGAGCCAGAATAAAGGGGGAGGGGAGGTAATGATTTCCTTTGTTTCCAGGAGGGTCAGAACTGACGGAGCCCAGGGATGTCATCTTATCTGCCAGCTCAGGGTGACTGGTGGCTGCCTGGAGTCGCCAGGACTTCGGGAGATTCAGGCCGTCTGGTTATGACTGAGACTTAGCCCGTGCAAAAAGAACCACACACCTCGTATGTGAATGTTTGTGTCATTACTTAGAAATTTCTTGTTTGAGGAATTAGGAAGTGACTCAGAATTGGGAACAGAGATGATGACATGGTGACAGAGTTGGCTGTCAGCTGGTTTTCTCTCCTGCCCTCTCAGTCCTGAGGAAATGGCACCGCATTTCCTTGCCCTGCCCTTGACACGCTGTGAAAGAAAAGGAAGCCCAATGCGGCGCCCCGAGGAAGAGCCGACCGGGTTTCTCCTCCACCCTGGACCCCCCCTCCCCACGCACCCTGTCTGCTCCGCCCGCAGCCCGGCGCCGAGCACGGGCTGGCCGGCAGCCTGCGACTCCGGGCACAGCAGAACCCAGCAACTGTTCATAACCGATTCTCCAGCATACCCAGTGACCTGAATGGGACCTGACCGTGGGGAAAACTGACACAGAGCTGGGTAGCTCTTTTTGATGTTATTTTTAGTGTGTGTAGTCCTGTGGAAGTGAAAATGTATCTTTCCACTGGGGACATTGAGGAACACTGACAGGGAGCTCCTTTGGCCTGTCCTCGTCCCCCCGCCTTTTTTTTTTTTTTTTTTAAAGCCTGCTGAAGCTGCACTGTCTGCCCAGCAGGCAGAGACCCGTTAGACCTGTCCCCAGGTGCTGTTGAGAGCGGTGACAGGCTGTGACTGCAGAGTGGTCTGCATGGGGATTGGGTTCCTTAAGATGCTTTTAATATCAGCTGATTTCTCAAAAGAGACCTTACAGACAAGAAGGGGCTGGAAAGAAGTATTCCAAGTCATGAAAGGCAAGGACCTACATCCCAGATTGCTCTATCCAGCAAAGCTATCATTTAGAATGGAAGGGCAGATAAAGTGCTTCTCAGATAAGGTCAAGTTAAAAGAGTTCATCATCACCAAGCCCTTATTTTATGAAATGTTAAAGGGACTTATCTAAGAAAAAGAAGATGGAAAAACATGTATAATAAAATGACAGCAAACTCACAATTATTAACAACCACACCTAAAACAAAAACAAACTAAGGCAAACAACTAGAACAAGAGCAGAACCACAGAAATGGAGATCACATGGAGGGTTAGCAACAGGGGAGTGGAGGGAGGAGAGGGGTAAAAGGTACAGAGAATAAGTAGCTTAGATGGTAGGTAGAAAATAGGGGGAGGGCAAGAATAGTGTGGGAAATGTAGAAGCTAAAGAACTTATGACACATGGACATGAACTAAAGGGGGGGAATGTGGGTGGGAGAGGGTGTGCAGGGTGGAGGGGAATGAAGGGGGGAAATGGGACAACTGTAATAGCATAATCAATAAAATATATTTTTTTAAAAAGATGCTTTTAATGTCAAAAAGCCCTGGGAGCAGGGTAAGTGCCGGTTGCCAGTGGATTGTTCACGTCATGTTCAGAGAGGGAAATGATCGAACAAGGTCTGCAGTGTTGGAGCCCGTGGTGATTATAGACCCGCTTGTGACCGTGCCCTTCAGCTCCAGTGGTGTGCTTCGGGGCTGGTTGATTTAACAGACAGTGTGGGGTGGGGACTTACTGCC
The DNA here is from genome assembly GCA_004024845.1 of Tonatia bakeri. Classification (NCBI taxonomy): domain Eukaryota; kingdom Metazoa; phylum Chordata; class Mammalia; order Chiroptera; family Phyllostomidae; genus Tonatia; species Tonatia bakeri. Next base: position 2,059 of record PVIA01007594.1, on the reverse strand, counting down.
CTTAGGCAGTGAGGGGCCCTTTGAGCCAGCTCTTCTGAGGAGGGAGCTGAGATCCTGGGAAATTGCAGGGAGAAGGAAGGGTGGATGCAAGCTAAGGGGATGCGTCAGGGTGGGGTTGGGGGCTGTTTCTGTGCAGTGAGGGGGGGTGAGAAATGCAGCAGCACAGCTAGGCACTGCTGGAGGAGGCTGTGAATAGGTCCACATAGGTTGGCCTGGAATATATGTCCTGGGCAGGAGCCCACTGCCCTTGACTTGGGGTTGCCAGATAAAATACAGGCTGCCTGATTAAACTGGAATCATAAACTTTTTATGATTCATATGAATCATAAAATGATATGAATACTTTTTATATATTGCATGGAACATACTGATATTTTGAAAATCTGTTGTTTATCCAAAACTGAAATTTAACTGAGCATCCTGCACTTTTATTTGCTAACATCGGCAACCCTACCTGGTTGTTTATTTTAGCAAATAAACAGTTGATTCAACTCAGACCTGTGTTCGGAGGCCTTGTCACAGAGGAGGGAAGAGGCTTCAGTCAGTTACTCGAAAAACGATGAGCAGAAACTACATGCAGAGTCTGCATCGCTGCAGAAAGAGTCAGAAATTGTGTGAGGAGGAATGCTTTTCAGTCTGCCCTGTCGGTGGCAGTTCTCTGGTTCTATAATTTTATCAATAGCAATTTAATAGCCCTGTCAGCCCAAACTCAGGTGAGCAACCAAACTACTTTACAAAAAACTTATTAATCTATCAATTCCACCTCTGGGTATGTATCCAAAATGATCCAATGCAGAATCTCAAGGAGGTGTTTCCACACCTGTGTTTACAGCACAGTGGATACACCATGGCCAAGAAGTGGAAGCAACTCACCTGTCCACGGGCAGGTGAGTGGATAAAGAAAATAGATTACATACATACAGTGGACTGTATTCAGCCTTAAGAAGAAAGGCCTGTCCCAGGGACAAGTCTGGAGGACATTGCACGAAGTGAAACAGGCCAGTCACAAAAGGACAAAGACTGCAGGGTTCCACTTAACACTCGATATTCACCGTGGTGAAAAATCCTAGAGCAGAAAGTAGAATGGTGGTTGCCGGGAGCTAGGGAAATGAGTTGTTGATGGATGCAGGGTTTCCGTTTTGCAAGATGGAAAAGCTCTGGAAATCTGTAACATAAATGCGAAGATAACACTGTTGAACTGAGCACCTAAACATCATTAAGAGGGTAAGTTTTGGGTTTTTAGCACAATTAAAAGTGAATAAACTTACTAAAACAAAATAAAGCATTTTTGTCAATACTAAAGGGTAGTAAAAAGTGAAAGTCCTCTAATTCCTATTTCCATTCCTCAGAGGTAATCACTGTTTAACATTTCTTCTCAGAAATATTTATGTACATATAAGCATGTCGATGTCTGTTTTTGCTTAGCAAAGCATTTGTGTGACAGAATCACAGTTATCTTTAGTAATAGCAGGCTGCGGGACCCCAAATCCAAAATCAGGCCCCAAAAGTAGAGAACTTACTTCCATTTAGGTTTGCGCGAGGGAACCCAGAGGTTAATAGGAATGCCTACTGCTAGTGCACATGAAGTAACTTTCCATAAGCATAGCTGGTGCATTATAACACAGGCTACAAGAAATGAAATGTAAGAGCTATAAGGCTTTTTCTAAGTTCTTAAAATTAACTTTGTGGGGCATAGTTTATAGGCAACAAATGTGCCCTTTTCAGGCTGTGAGTCAATGACTCTGGTCTCTTCGGAAACACAGTTACCACTGCCTGCTGGGTTTTGTTTTTCTATTTTATTTTAATGACTTTTTTCCTGGTTATAAAGGTATGATTACATGCTCCTTATAAAAAACCTGGATAACTCAGAAAATAAAGAGAAAACAAAATACCTCAACAGTTGCCCGGTCCCTAGAAAGTCATTGCTACCACGGTCTCTTTTATAAAAGCACACATGCATTTATCCGTCTCTAAACCCAGAAAAGTAGGCAGGAAATGAAAATGGTCTGCAACTTCCACACTTAGATCATTCTTGTTGATATTTTTAAAAGTAATATGC